>JBCJKH010029253.1:0-12620 GCA_039877255.1 Loriculus beryllinus | reverse complement strand
ACACCAGTTCATCCCAGTGACATGCTGGGACGGCAGCACAGCTGTGTCTGATTGCAGGTCTGGCAAAAGACGCCATCACCCATTCCCTCCTCTTCATTCTCAAGGGAAAGACGATGAGCCCAAGACCTTCATCTCCCTGTGCCAGGGGCACCTGCTCTCATCTGTGACTTTCCCCTGTGACTCCTTCTCCTTCTTTTCCCTTTCATGCCGTGGTGCCGCTGGAGCAGCACAGGCAGCCTCTGCTGTTCAGAGCTCCTCCTTCATTTCTCTTTGCATTTTAAGCTCTGTGAGGCAGAGCCCAGCATCTTTAAAACTACAGACATCAGTTATCGCCATAGGCTTTTCATCCCACGCAAGGGCGCAATAGGCAATGCAAATAGCACAAACAAAATGTTTGATATTTAATGATCCTACTCTGGATGGGGAAGATGTGCTCTTGAGCAGGAGTCGCGTTCTCAAGCTAGTGCAATGCAGAAGGACCCCTGTCTTTCATAACTAATTGAGCCCTAATGATTTTTGTTTATCACCCAAAATGAAAACAAAAGATTTAAGGGATAGTTTAGTTCACTGTGGTGCTGTGGGTCCTTCTATTCATTTATTATTCCCCACAAAAGCCATGCTTTGACTCACCCTTCTGAACCCACTTCTCTCTGCTGCTGCTTTTGTATCTGTCTCCTTGCCCCTGACAACCTGAAAACAGCTGCTATGGCTCATGCAGTCTTTGCCAGCAGCAAAGGCCCCTGGACCATGCCCATTTGCCACACCATCCTCCAAAAACTTGTGGATTTGGGCATTTCAAACCAAGTGTGTATTCCCAGAGTCACACAGGCAGGTACTGTGCTGGGCGGGAGGCATGGGCGCATGGCCGGCTCCAAGGCACAGGGAATGAGCTCACCCCCAGCTCCCATGCCAGAAATGCCAGAAAGGACCAGGGTAGAGCAGATCTTAAAGCAACAATGCTTCATTCTCTGCAGCCGGGAGGCAATGATTTGGGATGAGACGCTTGCTTGCCCTGACTCCCTGGAAGTGAAGCCTACTGCCCCCCTTGCCAGCACGCTCCCTCTCTCACCAGCAGCAGGGTGCGTATTTAACAGGGAAAAGAAAGGGAAGACTTGTTTTTCCAAGGAAAACACCCAGCGTGTGCACCACACACCTGCCCTGGCACTGAGCCCTGCGTCCAAGCAGAAGCTCTGAGGTAAGGCAAAGAGGGGGCTGAAGGTAATCTTGCAGCCAAATAACTGCAGATGGCAGTGGCTCAAATCACTGTACAGCTCTTTTGGGCCATTTGCTGCAATTAAGGCTGGGCTCCAGGGTGCCACTGCAGCCCCACAACACGATTCTGAATCGCTGCTCTTTTCCAAAGCCGCCTCCAGAGCTGTCCTTGAGATCAGTGCTGGGGTTAATTGGAATCAACAGGAAAATTGGCCTCCAGAGGGAGAAATGCAGATGCCAGGTGTGCGTGAGCTAGGGTGAATGGAGCTACACTGCTGCTGGGGCCTCGATGTCCCTTTGCACTGCAGCAGTGGGTACCAGCACCCACGAGAGCAGTGGCTCCACATCCACACTAATCCTACTGCCTTCAGCCCAGCAGCCACACTCCAGCATGGAAAGCCCACGGGCATCAGTGCTGCTGCCGAACGCAAGCAGTCCCCCTGTGCCCATGGGAAAGGCTGAGGATGGATTTGGTCCTTGCAGCTGCCACCTTTCCGACTTCAGTGTGGGCACCGAGCTCACTGCTGGGGTGCTGATGGGATCTCCATGGGGGAGAAAAGCAGAGCTGGAGCCTGGCCTCAGGCTGCTGAAACACAAAAGCTGTGCTTTGTGAGGAGCAAGGCCACCCCCTGCCTCCCTCGGCCCTGAGAGGTGCTCTGGCGGTGGTGCGGAGTTGCAGGCTCGCGTAAGTTTTCTAAGTATTCCTCATCTCCTTCAATGCCATTAATCACACTATTTCCATTAACAGACCTGAACCATTGAGCAGACCTGTCCTGCACTAATATGTTATTAATTGGGTCAGCTTGGATGGCAGCGATATTGAGTGCCATGCAGCTCTGAGCTTTCATCTTCTGGTCAGGCTCATTTAATTGATCTAATTGTGTCCCCCCTGACACAGGGGCCCTCTTCACTTTATCCCTCCCTACCCACCTCTGAGGCAATCAGATACATCTTTGGCATTGTCTGGTATCAGCTACGCACTGAAGAAAGTCATATCTAATTTACAGTACTCTTCCAAGGAAAATCAATGATTGTTTACATTACTATCCTACAATCCCTATTTTAAAGTAATTCATGGCAGGTCCAGTGCTATTAATTTTATTAGTGGGCAGATACTATTCTGCTCCATTGATCCCCAGTTGATGCAATTACCAGTTGCGAAGCTAGCACTGAATGTCTGAAAATTTCAATTCTGTCTGCAAACTGAAGCTCTGTGTTAAAATGTGCCAAGCCAGATGCTGGTGGTGAAAACTGGGGAACACTGACTCAAAGCAAACAAGGAACTGCCCACATTTTATAACTGCAATCTCTTTAGAGCAGGGGTACAGCCTGGACCCCAGCCATTCCCAAATGCCCCATGCCAAAGGGAGAAACTCAAATACACTCTTCAAGCCTCCCAGGTCCTACAGTTCATAGAAAACTCATCATCGTGGATTACCAGTTAACTGAAACATCCTCTGCTGTGAATGGGAAATTTTACAGATGAAACTAAGTTTGGCCCTATCTGCACAGAAATAAGCCAAAAGCCAGGACAGGTCCGTGTCCAACGGAATGTCCATTCCACTCTTTTTGCAGAGGATTAATTTCACCCAGAGGTCTTTTCCTCTTCTCCATGTGTAAAAACTAAAAGCAGAGCTGTTTGGGAAAACTGAGACACAATGGGCAAATCAAACATCACCAGGAAATCTAACAGCACAGGATCTGATCATTAGCGGTGTGAGGGGTCCTGCAGGGCAGGAGGGTACAGGAATTCCCATCAATAGGGTCCATCCCGTTAAGAGGCCATGTGGGTGCCTGGTGTGCTCCCAAGGCACAAAACCTTCATTTTAGACAGCAGACATCAAAAAATGCAGCTTGGATTTAAAATAAAGGCTCACCCTTAAGCAGCTTGGAAACATATCAGCTCAACCGCATCCTTTTGATCACGGACAGAAATGCACTTTGTGTGCATTCACGTGTCAATAAAAATCTGCCACTCAAGGAATGGGATAAAAGAGAGAGAAGAAAGACAGTCCCTGCCCCAGCTGAGACCTGAGACTGGCTCCAGAGTGCCCCCAGAAGAACTGCTGGTTCCTGATGAGTGGTAATGCTCTGGAGAGGCTGACTGATTGATTTACAGGACCTACTGCTTTCAGCTAAGATGGTTGTTTGACATTATAAACCAGCAGCCTCATTTCCCATGCCAAACAAATAAACGAAGAAAGAAATGCTTCTCTCCACAGTTGAGAGATGTTCTGCAGCTGGGAAGCTGCATGGTGCCGCGGGAGGGTCTGTGCTGAGGGCTTGGTGAACTGCCCCACAGCCAGGATGTGGGAGCAGAATCCATGTCTTTTGGCTGGGACACTCCTCACTACCTACCTTCTGGTCCTGGCTCCTGGCAGGCTCAGACACTGAGATGGATCTTAGAGGCAGTGGTGACAGCAGCCATAACTGCCCCTGACACCCCTGGCTGGGGTAAGAGTGTGGCACATACCTACCCTCAGTAGGGTGCTTGGGGGACGGAGGAGTGGGCACAGCAACTTTCCAGCCTCAACAGTTCTTACCCTCGTCATGAGCAAAGGTGTTTCTCAAGGTGGTGCTGAAATAGAAGTTTAGATTCATGAGAAATTTTGCTCCTGAAAGGGATGGATTTTAGCATTTCCCAGTCCTTACACTTTTTAAACTATTTAAAGGATGCCTATGTAGGGATTTTTAACCCTTTTGGACAGTGCAGGATTGGGGTTGAAGCTTGCTGTTCCTATGGGAACTGGGCTGTGCGCAGTTGAAGCAGCATGACCTGTGTGCCGCAGCGGTTTTTGGAGCCCAGAGCAAGGACCTCTCTCTAGGCAGACCAGAAACACATTAGCGCAGTACCTTTCCTGATGCTTGACACCTTTCACCGGGGGTATATTATAAGCAAAGCCCTCCCCTGCCTCTCCATTCAGATAGCCCAGAGTCCCTCACTGGAAACTGCGATAGTGTTTGGCTCATCAGCATATCAGGATCTGTTTTATTTTATCTGCCCGCAAAAGCCTGCATGCAGGGATAGATCAGATTAACATGGCTGATGAAAAAATCCTTCTCTTTATCCTCTCTGTCAGCAGCAGCCCTTTATCGACAGTCTGAAAACAAAGTTTTCTCAGCCGTAAGTTTTCTGCCTCAGGGGTTCATTTTTATTTTTTTCTTGTAGAAGTTTATTTTTTCATCAAGGAAAATCAAAATATTTTGATGGGAGATTTTTCAGCCATCCTTATGCATTAGCCATGGTGGCAGACAGGCCTGGCACATCAACATCTGCTCCCTCTCACTAGATTTAATTTAATATCTGGTGTATGAGCACTAACCCTCCCTCAGAGCTCCACTGGAGCCAGCTCAATGAGACATACCTGGCGTGGAGAGAAGAAAATAGCTCCTTTTCTGAGAGCTTCCAAATGCTTTTCCAGAGTGACCCTATCATCGTTTTATCCCCTCTTACAAAGCTAACTTCATAATGCCCTCCAATGAGGCTTTTGGGAGGACAGTGTTATAAATTGCAGCTCAGTGAATTTGCCACTCACTGCTGCTAATATACTGCATTTATCCTTGCTGCTGCAGAGGCTGTGGCAGTCAAAGGAGGAGAGAAGGAGAAAAGTAATTACTTCCCGCTCAGCTTGTCACCAAATCCCTTCATCATCTCTCTCATGTCTTTCTCAGCTCTGTTAGTGAGTTGCCACGCTTCGCCATGCCAGGACTGGATTCAGTGGCACTGGTGTTAATGGGGCATGAGGATGGGAAAGCGGCTGGGTACCACAGGTACTGGGAGCCCTTTTGGTGCCCAGCGTGCCCCATGCTGTCCTGCTTGCATGCACTAACTCCCATGAGTCTGAATGGCTGCTTGAATGCCATTAGGATCTCCTAATCATGATATGGGTTTATTTCAGCCAGGAAGTCTTATCCCAAAAGCATCCCCAGTGTAGAGTAAGGAGAGTTGTCCTCTCCATTTTCTTGGAGATTTTCTATTTAAATATCCTTCAAAGGTTGCAGATACGAGAGAACCCAGTGTTAAACTCTCTGTCCCCCAGAGAGGGCTCAAACTCCACATCCTCATTCAGCGATGTGGATCAGACAGACATTGAGCTAAAAACAAAGACACTGAATCATGAAATAAACCCAAAATTAGGCCAATTTGCTGGTTGGTGCAGAGATTTCGAGGAGCAGCAGCTCTTTCTAAGGTCTGAAATTAGGTGGGACATCAAGAAGCCCTTATCTGAGGCATGTATTAAATTGAAGACAAATATTTTGACCAGCACATTATGAGACATTTTATTGTTTTCCTTCAAGTCTTGCAAGGTCAAATAAAGACAATCAGCAAGGACCATTTTCCTTAAGGGAGATGGTGCACATGGGGACCAGTGGTGATGCAGTGAAGGTATCCTGCTTAACCAGTCTGGCACTGCCATCATTGGGGTGTCATGCACTGAAACCAATGTGCCATGTGATAAGTTCAACGCACTTCACACTGAAATTGATGCATCACCTTTGGAATCAAATTTATCACCTCTTCCATCACACTCCATATACTGAATCAGAGTCACCACCTACTGAATTAAAAACTTCACATGCAGTTCACATCACATCATAAATCAGGCCAAAATGGAATTAAATGCATTGTATGCTAAGAACTCATTCATCACCCTATAAATTAAATATGGGACAAGCCTCTTAGGCTGGATGTGCCCAGATATAGCCTGCAGAGTCCACTGAGGAAAACATGACGCCACTGAAGTCACTGAGGGCTTGGCCATTAATTTCAGTTGTTTCTTTCAATGCCAGAATCTACTGTGTACCAGGTCCAGCTCTGTCCTGGACCAGCCCAAAACTTGCATACCCAGCAACATCTGCTTTACTGACTCCTGCTGACCCATCCATACTCTCTACTTGGAGGTTTAGGTAGGAGCCTGGAGGAGAGAAGTAACTCGGACTCCAGCTCTGCTCCTGCATGGGGCGATGGCAGCAAGAAGCTGAGAGGGCTTTGCACTCTTTGCTGGCAGCTACCACGTAGCATGGCACACATGCAGCACCCCTTTGTCTTCAAAGGCCTGTGCTCCACAAAGAGCCAGGTTCAAAGTTCCATGGCCATGTTCCTGGAGAGGAGGATCCAGGGGTGCACAGGGCTGGGCTGGGGGGTCTGCTGCGTGTCTGACACCCTTTTTGCAGTCTTTGGACTTCAAGGCAATAGGAGGGAAAAAAACAGGCTCAGGGATCCATGTGGGGCCAGAGCATCACAGAGTTGAGCCCTTGGCAGCAGGCATTGCTAATCCTGCAAGACAGGCAGGAAACTGAACACAGAGCAATGGGTACCGGTTGCCCAAAACCAAAGCTAGAGACTGGGGCAAAGATAAGACCTCAGAAATTCTTAAATAAACCTCCTTTTCATTACCCACATTCATTGTGGCTTTTCTGACAGCACCTCCCTGAGCACTTTCACAGCACAGGAACCCTATTCCTGTCCATTCCTGTCCCCCAGGGAAATGTGAGACAAACTTCCAGCTCATCTGAAACGCAAGGCAGTCAGATACATCCTTGGATCTAGTCCACAGTCTTTCCTTTTATTTTCCTATTCATCTGACCCTCTCAAAATCTGTTCAGGAGCAATTAGAGCCTGTCAGCTAGAAGCTGATGCAACTTCAATTTAATTAGCCCAGCAGCCAATAAAGATCTCATTCATCAATATCTCATGGAAGGTGTGGTTGGTGGGGGGACATTTGTCATTTCTTCCATACATCCAGATGGCTGTGGAGCATCTATCAGTGATCCAGTCACATGCATGGGCTCACTTGAGGAGACCGACCAGCTGGGAGACATCTGTCCAGAAAGCGGCTACAGGAGAAAATGGTGCAAGACTGTCTCAGATGCTCTGGTAGTAAGTCCCATTGGTAACTCAGTCTGCAAACCATGGATAACCTGGGCAGCAAGAGACCTTGGTGGGATGAGCAACTTTCACAGAATCATAGGATCATTTAGGTTGGAAAAGACCTTTCAGATCATCAAGTCCAACCATTACCCCAGCACTGCCAAGAGCACCACTAAAACATGTCACTGAGGGCCTCATCCACACAGTTTCTGAACACATCCAGGGATGGTGATTCCACCACTGCCCTGTGCAGCCTGTTCCAATGCATGATCAACCTCTCTGTGAGGAAAGTTTTCCTAATATCCAATCTAAACGTTCCCTGGTGAAGCTGTTATCTGTTATCCTATCACTGTTACCTCAGAAAAGAGATCAGACACCTCCTCTTTCCATCTTCCTTTCAGGTAGTTGTAGAGGGCGATAAGGTCCCTCCTGAGCCACTTTCTCTCCAGACTAAACAACCCCAGTTCCCTCAGCCATTCCTCATCAGACTTGTGCTCCAGACCCTTCACCAGCTCTGCTGCTCTTCTCTGGACCTGCTCAATGTCTGTCTTGTAGTGAGGGGCCCAGAATTGAATGCAGTATTCCAAGTTGCAGCCTCACCAGTGGCCACTTCCCTAATGCTGCTGGCCACGTTATTTCTGATAAAGGCCAGGACGCCATTGGCCTGTGGAGTCCTTTTTCTCTTCTGACCCATTTTTATGCCCTTCCTAGCAACAGGAAAGGGCAGACATGAATTGAGGGAGGCTTGAAGAAATGTGGGGTTCGCCTCATACCTGCTGCCCTTGCCATTGGAAGGAATGACAGCTCCTCTCAGTGCAATGTCACACTGAGAATAAACACACTAGAGACGGCAAAGCAAGAGAGGGGAAATTAATACCCCGACTGACAGATCTCAGCAAAGTTTTGGGGTGTTCAATATGCCAGAGGAAGTCTTTGGGAAGACACCCTCTTGCCTGAAAGCTTCTCCTTACATTGACTGTCAGGGTATTAAATACTTGCCTGCCCTTCTCCTGCCAGACCACCAAAACAGGGCACTTTTGGGTTGGGCTTTTCCCAAAGGCTGGGCAGCATGGCCAGGAGGCTTGGAAGGGAACATAAACCTGTACCCATGAGGTCACTGTGCTTTGTGTCACAAAAAGGAGGATTCACCAGCTCAGACCTGCAGGAGTGGGTCCCTGTCGGAACTGCTTGCCAACAGTGTTTGCAGCTTCACCATCGCAATTCATTGAGCTAAAACCAAAATAATCGGTTATCACAGGACAGTTCATAGATTACAAACAGGAGTGATGGCAACTTCATCATTAACAATTATGAGAAAGCAGCTTAATAGTTTGGTTCCTTGTGGCTGGTTTGATTGGTAATACACAACAGTTGGGGTATGCAAAGCAAGTAATTGAAGCCAGCTTACCCTTGGTGTGTCCAGCTGGTAGCCACACTTCACAAAGTTGCATATTTGTTTTTTCTCAGACATTAACCCCCATCAGCAGAAGATGGAGCATGGGGCTGTAAATGGAACCACATCAAAAGCTGGGAGATACTTAGGGACCAAATGACCAGCAGCTTCTTCCTGAATGTTGCTGTGGTCAGCAAATACCCCCAGCACTCATTCACAGAGAAAATGCCTGTGCTCAGCTCAATGGTCTGAGACACCTGGCTCTTCAGTAGTTATTAACAGGAATATCACAGCTGGCATATTACTGTGATTGATGCTGCATCAATCAGCTGGAAAAGCGTTAAGGAAGCCTCAAAAAGAAGTGAGAGGAAGCCTCAAAAAGAAGTGAGAGGAAGCCTTAAATACCAGGCTAAGATGTCCATATAATGGGGATTACTCCAGGATTGAAAACAGACAGGCTGCAATACACAGCTGTGCCCTCTCCCTGCTGCTCCATGCTGGCCACCCCTAGTTCCAAGGAAAGTGAGTAATGAGTGCTTACATTGCAAATGGGGATGGGCAATTAGCAGAGGGTACATACAAACCGTATTCAGCATGAGTCTATGGTTTTACTGCTTATCAAATAAAAAGTAATGAAGGAACATTCCTTATTGATACATTATTTCAAGCCAAACTGTGGTGCTTGCCTGCTTTCGTTCTGTTCCATCAAGTCTTGTTTGATTTGGCGTATTTTTCTTAAGACCAATGTGATACACTCCACTCAGAGTTGCCAACGTTAGTCATTTTTGCTGGTGTGACATTTGGTATTTCAGAACTCCTGGGGGGGTGGCTTTTAAGGAGAGTCTCAGATTTTCTTGCATTAAAATACAAAATCTGTGGCCAGATCACTTGTGGAGAAACTGACGTGCAGCGTCCAGCTTCCCAAACTCAAAAGGCAAACAAACAAACAAAAAACCTCCACAAAAAAACAACCAATCGAACAAAACACTCTCAAATGTGTTATCTTTTAAGCATCTGTGATTTTCAAACAATGTTCCCTTAGGGAACCCTACTCACAGATTTTTTTGCTAACAAAAGGCGATTTTACTTGAGAACAAATTCACTTCTCCAAAGCGTGGCTCGCACACTAGTGAATTCCTGTATTGTGTATGCAAAGCCCATGGTCAGAAACCACAGGGCAGAAATGGCCAAGTGCCCAGCAAGTGTTCCAAAGGGGTGCTTCATGCTTCTTTTGAGTTGCATGTTCTAATGTTTTTTTTCCCCAAGAAGATGCCCCAGATCTCCCTGAGGGATGCGTCAGGATTTCCCATGGAGTGTAGCACCCTCCTTGCTTCACCTGAAGCCATCTATGCCAGAAACAATCTTCCCAGGCAGATAGTGGTACTTCAGCCCTTTCTATACCTTTCACCCTCTGCTCAGACCTGGATCAGGCAGAGAGGAAGCTGCTGCAGACCACGGATGTGTTTTATCACTTCCTGGTACTAAATGTTTCCCAGTGCTGCCTTTGATGCTTTACCAAGGACCAAATCCATCAGGTTCTTCTGGGTATCTCTTTTCCATGAAGGCTCCAGGCGGTCCCTTCGCTCCCATGCTTGTGCTCAGGGAGGACCTGTCTTTTAAAGCACTTACAAACTGAACATACCCAGCAAGCTCCGGGTTGGGAGAGAAAAACATCTGCTTTTGCCAGCCCATCATATTAAGTTTCTACATTTAAGATGACTGCATAAACTAAGAAAATAATAATAGGTCTAAGCACTTCTGATCTCTGCTTAGAAGAATTGGAGGGAATAAAGCTAAAACATTAGCTTCAAGGATCGGATTTAATTCAAAGTGTCAGTGCTAGTTCTCCTACTGCATTTTGTAGGTTTAGAGAATAAACCTGTTTGCTAGCAAACAATCATCTTAAACAAGATCATTATTAATCCCAAATACAGCTGTCAAAAAGACTGAGATTGTAAACTAAGAAGAGAACAAGAAAAACCTGGTGATTTGTTTGTTAAATATTTGCAAACTGTCATATCAATAATGGATAATAAGAAAATTCTGTCCCTCCAGAGCTGACGCATAACACAAAGCTTTGCTGTATTGCACCTAAACTATTATCTATAGCACATTTATTATTATAATAGATGAAAAACAAGTTTCCTGGCTGAAAAACAAGATCAATTTGAGCTCAAGCTATTTGGATGTTTTCTAAATGTTGTAATTAAAATGCAGCATGAATGTTCCTTGGGAAAAGTGAAAAAAAAAAAAAAGATAGAGAAGAATAGCCTTTCTAGAATTACATACACCATTCAGCTCTGACTCAGTAACCTGAGAGAAAAATAACAAGCAAAATTGTGTTTGTGTGCAGTCAGACATTTCTCATCTTCAGGACTTGATGCAGGGCCTAAGCTAACAAAGCTTTTCCTACTGGGTCAGGATCCAGCCCCAGGCTTGAGAATTTGATGTAGGCAGTCAGCCTAGATTGCACTGAGTTCCCTGTGCAAGTCAGGATTTGATCAGAGTCCAGCAAAGAAACCCAGCTGAGCATTATCTTGCTGCAAAGAGAGCTGTAGTTTATGGGGAAAACAAAACCCAAGCAACTGTAGAAAGAGATAAAGGAGCCACGTGAATGAAAGGTTTGGCAAATGCCTGGGGGATGGAAATGGTCCGGAGTGACATTTGACCCCTGCCCGGTGTTATCACAAACACTAAAACCTGCAGGAGACAAACATGATTCTCACCTCCCTGGGCAATTAGAGGCTCACAGGCACTTCCCAGCAGCTGCCTGCCACCCTGCAGAATTGGGCTCTTTTGTTCTGATAAAGAAGTGGCTAGTGAGTTACAGCACCTCTCTAAATAAATGCATTCTCTTATGTCTTTTATTCATAAGCCCCGCAAGGCTCTTAGTATCCACATGTGCAATCCATATCAGCCCATCAGATCAGTTTATCAAAGGGGCCTAATTTAATCCCAGTCTTTGATGGAGACAGGAGTGGTCAAAGTCTGCCTTAATGATTTGCTGCGTTTACTTAGCTTGCAGATCTGTGGCGTGAAGGGCACTTTGACTCCAAGCACAGCATTGATCATGGGAAGGACACCTTTATGAGGAAAAGTGCCTTTTCTTCCTCTAACAAGCTGAAAAGGGGCTCAAAACTTTCAGAGTTTAGCAAGTTCAGCCAAGGTGCATCTTTTAAAACCACTGGGATGTATTCTGTTTCTTGTCAACCCAGTAGGTCAGTTGGTCCCAGGAGTTATAATACACTGACACCAGCTAAGAAATGCTGAGCAGACATGAGCAGAAATCCAAAGGAAGGAGCCCAAATCCCAGTCTTTGAGGGACACTGAACAATAAACAGCATTAGGATTAAAGGCACCAAAGATCAGGTTCCTATGGAAAAGCTAGAATCCCAATCTTCTTCAGAAAGAAGCGTGGTGCAGTGTTTCACTCCACAGTAAGTGACAGAGGTGTACACACTTAAAAAATCTGCAAAGAAAACCCCCAAACCTTTACTAGGCAAAAACCAGCTGATTCTGAAGCACTCAATGGCTTTTAATAGTTTTCAGCTCAAACAGAAGAAGGAACTCAGGGTCTGCATTAAGGAAGCTTGGGGAGTGCTGTGGGCTGTGAGAAATGAAGCACAACCCCTTTGGTTTTAACTAACAAATACAAAAGGATGGTGCATAGAAGGATCACAGAAGTCCTCTGATAGGAATTTAAAGGACTATACCGGCACCATTACTACAGAGGGATTCCTCATGGCACTATCACAGTTTCTGCAGAAGATGGATGGACCATCTGTCTTCAAACAGGCAAGGCCATTTGGCTATTTTATACAAACAGTGCAAGTGCTCAGGACAACCTTTGTGGTTGGGGTAGTAGGGGGAAGAAAGGAAAACAGTAACATTGGCTTAAAAATCAGAGCTACAGACAGCAAAGGGGGAAATGCAAACATTACCCAGGCTGGCTGATCCCCACTAAGGGATTGCTGGTTAAAGGCATATCAAATGCTGTATAAAGTGTCAGGAAGCAAAGCTGGTGCTGACAGACCATGAATGGCACACAGGTGGGCTGGCCAGTGCTGGGACATGGGAGTTGCAGCCCCTAGAGAGGCATCTGAGCATCCACTGGCCTCTGCTGAGCTCAGGATACAGCAGGAT
>JBCJKH010029247.1:0-26569 GCA_039877255.1 Loriculus beryllinus | reverse complement strand
TTGGTTAAATAAATATCTCCTGTTTGATAACAAAAAAGGTGGCATTTTTTAGATTTCATCTTACAATTTAAGGCAATATGTTTCAGTAATAAAAAAAATCGTATTTCTAGTAATAGCATTTTATATTCACTTCAAAGTGCTGTGGATTCAAATTCAGTAGTGTTAGACTTCAATAAGATGACAGGGGTTTTCTTTTCAATGGCAACTGTTCTGTTTTATTGTTCAGTATTGATTTACATTTTTAACTGAACTGAACACAGCAGTTTTGAATAATAAAGCAATAGGAAGCTAAGCAGAAATATTTTTAATTTTTATTTCTTTTTTTAAGCAAGTGATTTTGTGGAAAGCTATATTTTGCAGTCTCCAAAATGTTTAAGTTGCTGCCGTGTGAACTCATGTGAGAGAAAGAAGACAGAGAACTCAAGTGCCTCATTCTATAGTGTGAAATGAAGTTTGTGGGTGGACTTTTCACAGGGCTGCATTATGCTTTGTCTCCATGTGACATGCTGGTTAAATGGACAGGACGAGCCTTTGTAGTTTTGCAATGTCCCATTGTTATTTAGCACATAAGAACAGCTCAGTATTGGTGCAGCTGTTCATAAACTGGTGGTTGGAAAACCTTGCTCAGGGCAAGACGGAAAACGCTATATCATAATTCTGAGTCTTGAAGATGCTTCTGGCAATGTGAAACACTCCCTTTCCTTAAAAACATTATTACCTCTAATTCTTGTTGTGTGATGCTGCAGATGGAGACAGTACTGAGCGTCTATTAGCAATTCAGATACACAGGGCTGAGGTTGAAGTTTTGATCTTTTATGCTCTCCGAGGATTTCTGAAGAGTATTTTTGGCCTGGGGGTTTTACACAGCCCTATTTTGTGAGAAATGCTGAGCTCCCGTTTCTTTTCTTTCTGCTTTGCTGAGGGTGGGGTTCTGAAAGCCTGCTGAAAACTTCAGTTGTAGCCTGTCTTTTTGAAGTAGTTGCATTTTAAGTACTTTGTGATCTGAAAGTATTCTAATTTCCCCCAGAATAACAAGCACCTTCCTCTAACGGTAGCCGAGAGGAGACTAGCTAACAACACTTTTCACACACACTCCCCAACTCATGTGAAATCTCACACCCCAGGGTACCAGAACTGTTCTGCACTTCTGACTTGGACATTAACCTTTTATTTTAGCAAGGAAGGAAGGGTTTGGGCTGAGCTGTGGATTTGGGATGTTTGCGAGAAGGCTGGAGTATATAAACCAATAACTAGATGTCTTACCCTGTTGCAGCTGCCACTTTGCGTCAGGGGCTCCTGGGAGCTTTTGCTTTTTTGTAGAGCCCCAGAGAACTGGTGCCATGCAGGGAGAGCAAACTGGAAGGTCAAGAGGATGTCAGATATGTGCTCACCTGAGGTGTTTCAGGTGTCCTAGAAAAGCCATAAAAATCCACTAGGATGCATCTGACACCTTCTCGTATGTCTTGCCCAGGCTATGGAGTGCGAGAGCACCGCTTTGTGACGTTTGAACACTGATCCTGAGAAGTCTAGATATTTGGCAGGTCAGTTGGTGGTGGTTTGAAAACTGAGTTTTCCTGTATACCAGAAGGCTGGTTTTCAGCCTTCAGGTATAAGGCTGAAAGATAAAACTCACAGGTTTTATCATGGTCACTGAAATTCAACATAAGAAGACAGATCTGTCCTTGATATTATTTACTCATAGGTGCTTGTTTAAGGAAGCAGCTATCATGGAACAAAGTGAAAATATCAATAAGCATGTTGATCATAGCAGAGGCAATGCCACACATACTTTTTTCTGCTGAATGCGTACAAATGCAGAACTCATAAGATGACATTCTCTGTTGCACTAGCTGCTCTATAAAAGATTAAAGCTTGGAGCAGTTTGTTTGATTAATTCCAGTGTAGCAGAGTCCATTGCTAGTATGTGACCAAAGACACTGAAACAAAGGATGATCTTTAGAACATGTTAACTGCAGGAGAGCGGGGGCGACTTTCACAAAGGTCATGGAAAAGGGTCCGTCCCAGCTCAGTGGGTAAGTGATCTCCCTGCAGGAGAGAGCAAATGCTGCTTTTACATACATGAGGCTCTTATTTGCTCATGATGTGGCAGTACAAAAGACAATTAAAATGAGTTAATGTATTCCTTCTTTTCTTCTTTCTCTTTCTTGATGAGTTGTAATTACTGAAAACTAATATATTTTCCAACACCAAAATATTTCATTGGATTATCAATATTCTAGTGTGCTCATGTTCAGAATGCAGAAGGGGCTTGCTAGACTATAGCTTCCTGTATTTCATTAAATAGTTTATATGTACATGGTACTTTTCAGAAAAATGAAATTACTAATCTCAAAAAGGATATTGTCAGGGTGCAGTGTATATGAAATAGTATGTTACACTGTCTTACCTTATCATTATTTTCCCCTTATGAAAATCTAAAAACCCCTAAAAAACTAAAATCATGAAACGATTATTCAATAATTTTACCAAAGAATATTTTCACAAATTTGGTTTTTTGTTTGTTTTTTTGTTTTTTCTTACGATCAGAAAATACTGCCTACAAAAACCCTTTTATCTCTGCACAGGGTCACCTGAAATGATCTCAGTATTTCCATACAAGCAGTAAAAAAGCTGCTCTTTCCAGTGTCAGACTTCCTTTCTAGTCCAACAGGTATGGGAGTACACGCTGAGGTTCTGTTACTGTAAACTGCATATTTATAATTTTTAAAGCACCTCTTTTCAGAAGCAAATTAAACTCTTTGGACAGGTTTTCTGAAATTATCGAGGTTCCTAAAATGGAGATAAACTCTAGCTGGGACTTTAAAAATACATATTAGGACTCCAAGATACTTTTGAGAACCCAAGTTTTGTACCTATTTGCATCTTAGGGACATATGTGGCCCTGAGTCTTTTTTGAGGATGGGATTTAGGAACTACTATCACTCAGAGATGTGTCCAAAACATGCAAGTACTTTGCTGAACAAGACCAGACTTTAAAAAGTGTGTTTAAATGTTTCATTTAATTTGGCTGACAGACTTACACCATGCTTTGAATTCTGCAGTATGTGTATGGCTGGCTGAATTTCAATACCACGTTTCCTGAATATGTGGGCTTTGTGCAGAAAATGATTGACTTTACTGCTGGCATCAATGTGTGAAAGGAAAGTTTTCTTAGAAGCTGCCTGACATGTCACCTAAAGTCCCTTAAGTCAACCACTCTGCTGGTGAGCCTGGCCTTGCCTGAATTCTCATAAGCAAGCAGCTTTAGTCTCTCTGTTCTTACGATGTCCTAAACTGTCTTGAATCTATTTGTCCTTGTGGGTGTCCTTGTTCCTTGCTGAAAAAGAAAAATTTCCATTAACATATTTTGTAGAATATTTGCCTTTTTTTCCACCTAGTTCCTTCTCAGTAATGAGGAAGAAAATCAAGCTTTTGATGACCAAGGTTCACAGGTTGTACATGTCATGGTTTTGAAGTTCTTGGCATTGCAGGGAAAAGAGGTTTAAGATTATGAACAGCATTTCAGCAACAAGCCTGTCTGCAAAACTGCTGTTACAGTATCTTTAAGCAAACTGAAATCTTTGAGCCTGACAGCTGGATTAGGAATAAGGACTAAATTTGAGTCTCTCCAATTTTTATATATTTTGGTAATACTTAGGGCTGAATATAGGTTAGTAAGAGCTTAGCAGCCCCTGTTTCATTGCAAAGATACCTACTCATTGTTAGAAGACAACGTTCAGAAGGACGTTATGTCCAGTGAAGTAACAACGTATTTTTTAGAATTAATTTTAATGGTAAATCCTCAACACAAGCAGATGTGCAACTTGATAGCTGAGACTTGTTCAGTGCTGCAACACAGCCACAGGCAGCACCTTCTGTCTCTGTTCAGCATCTGCCACATACAGGTGATCAGCCTGCAGCTGCTCTGACTCACAGGTGAGGATGTAGTGTGGGAGAGCATCCTCACTGCCATGCAGCAGCCAGGAGCATCTATGGCAGGTCAACCATCTCCTTAATAGAAGGAGCCCTGCCTGAGAACACTCTTTTTGGCAATACAAAGCTTATATAATACACAAACACATATTCTATTATGAATAGCAATTGAATAAAGATACAACTATTGAAACACTGAACTGGGAGTTCTCATTTACTTGCATGCAGATAATTCACACTCCAATCCAGCATAACACTTGGATGTATGTTTAACTGTAAGTCTGTGAGCCTCATTGAAGAAGTATCAAATGAAGTACTTGCAGAAACATATATCATACTGGTGAGAGTTAAAGCATCCTTGTGGCTGGATACAGAGGAGTGGTGCCTTCTTCCTTTGTTTTTACAAAACAAACATACAAAAATTGCCTAGAGTAGAATAAAAATCGTAATGGCAGAAAGATGCAATAGAAAGCCTGACATTCTTCCAGTGTTCAACATCCTTCATAACAGTGCACACTGTTCTACGGCAGCGTTGTCAGCCACCCAGAGTATTTAGATCATCACTGGGGAGATTTATGATCCTGAAAAAAAATTTATAATCATGACAAAAATGTAATGAAATCCAATTTCCCTCCTTTTTTTGCGTGTTTTATCTGAATTGTACCTAATGTGACAGGGCTGCAATTAATATCTCTTGTAAAACAGAAGGCTCATTAAATTGGTCTCATTATGGTTGCTGAGGTGGTTTGCTGCTGCTGAAAGGGATTCCCCCATTATCTGTGTTTGACACATACTCCTAATCAACCAGGCCATTTCTGCTCTATCAAAGGTCTGTCACATGAGTGGAGATAATATTTATTCTAGCTTGTACTATTAGCATAAAAAATGTAGGTTGCGTTGGCAGACATATAACCCTTTGTCACAAATGGCCACGGAGAGCATTTACTGAGGTGTTCCCTTTCTGCAAGGTAAGTTTAAATATGGCCCATCTCACCTTTCAGTACAGGGCACCCAGGTCATTTCAGTTTTCTAAAACCTCTACTTTCAAGGAATAGTTATGAAATTAAATTTAAATAGACCTTGAGGAAATCTCACAGCGCAAAGTGTTAAAGGGAAAGATGAATGCCAATTCTGCAATTTCCTCCACAATTTATTGATGAAAAAAGATAAAAAAAAAAAAACCAAACCAAAACCCAAAAACATCCAGCAGCCCTAAGTATCCAGCTTGCTTTGGAAGCTTATTAGCAATAACTGTACTCCTTTCTGAGAGATCTTCATACGTATCACAATAGTACCTCATTTGTTGAAAATTTTCTGAACACTTGGTTTTGTCTCATATCCATACTCAGTTTATCAGGGATACAGACGTTTTCTCTGTTTATAGAACTGCTCATAGAAAATTGATGAGTTTTAATCAAGTGGATACTACTGTAGTCTGTTGGGTTTAGCAACACTAATAAACCAGCACAAGGCTTAAGAACATAATCTGTAAAAGCTTAGTTTATCACGGATATTTTCCTACTGTTACAGTGTTATATGTTCAAACAAAACCATTTGTAGCTGTAATGTAGCCTTATATGTTTGTATGAGAAATCACCTACCCCAAACTGCAAGCCAAATGCTCTCTTAGCTACATGTTACAAATTTAGAACAGCAGGTGGATCCAAACAAATGTTATATATATGTGCATGTATATACATTACAGCCCATGCAAATCATACAAACTCATTTTTCCTTTTTCATTCTTTTCCTTATATATACAGCATGTCTTACTAGGGGAGGATGCTTCCTTATCTCCAGTAATATGAAGTAGTTTCAGATACAAGGGAGAAGATGGGAACTTGAGAGGAAGGTGAATCAGTGGTGCTCATGCCAACTGTTAGAATGATGATGCAACATCCTGGCCAGGACAACTTGCTGGGAGAATGACACAGAAATGGGGTGCAAGAGTGTATAGGCTACAGGAGTCCTTCTTTGTTTGTTTGTTTAAACTCTTTTTAGATCAGTGTAATTTGTTTCTTGGATTACCATGGAACTGAGAGAACACTGACCTGCATTTTGCAACAGCACCTTTGGCCAAAATTCATCCCTCTGAGTCCTCCTAATCAGGAAGAAAGAATGGAAAGAAGTGTCTTGCGTATGCAGAGCTCAGTTGTGCATTATTCCAAAATGCTGGAGCTGCCTTAAACCGTAAGAGTTTAAGGTGAAGGTGAACCTTTACAAGGGCTTTCATTTAGAGATCTAGAGAACTGGAGAAACAGAGGTGAAGATCCCTGTTTGCACTGAGAGTTGATTTCTGAAGGTCAGTGATACTGGGGTCAGTTTTGGCTGGTTGTAGAGGACTTCTGTGTTTTTTTAATAATTGCAGAGAGACATCTCAGTATTTTGCCAAGAGAATGTAATGAAACCAAAGGACAGTGGTTTAGCTGAAAATACTGTGTTGTAAATGTTAGACTGTAGGAGTCAGGCTGGTATTTTGCCAGAAAATGTGATTTTGGGGAATTCTGTGGAAATTTCAAAAGACTGTAAACAAAAGCTGTCTAGCAAAAGGCATGAAATCCAATAGTTTTGTCTCCTGAAATACTTATTTAAGAAATACTATGAATATGTTAACAATTGAACAGTGCAGGGCTGGGAGAGGATCTTTTTTTAATCCTCCTTTAATTTCCTTCTAGCCAATCTCATTTAAGTATCAAAATGACCAATTTCTAACTTCACCCCCCCAAAAAAAAAAAAAATTTCTTTTTTTTTTTTTTTTTCAATCTGCTTAAATTTTAAGCTTGGTGTGGATTTTTTAGGAATTAAAGTTTTTATGGAAATTGGCAATGCCAATAGACTTACAGTTTTCAAAGGAAACTCAACCCAGGCTTCATCAGTTCAGTTACTAATACACACACACACACACACACACACACATACACACGTGTGTGTGTGTCTACAGCCTCTGCTGCACGTCTTTTAGAAAGAACTTGGACTATGGTTCAGCACGTTATCTGAATATTCTCTATAGGTAGATATGTACTCAGCTGACTAGCTGCTAAATAGATAGCTGCCCTAGAAACATTGCCCTTACACTTTTAATATCATAAAGGCCTTCTGTTTTAATTCCTTATGCGTAAGCAAAAATAGAATAGGTTCCAATGCGAATAGGACAAGAAAATGGGATGCACATGTGTGTGAAGTTAAACATATGTGTAAGTGTTTAAAGTACTAATAAAAATTGCAGGTTTAGTAATTTTTTAAATACTTTTTTCACTCAAAATGGCTGATGAATGGCTTTTTATTCTTGTTTGGAAATATATTTTACTTTTGAGTTTATTCAGTTTTTTCAGACTGCACAAAACAAAATTCTTACTTGTAGAGCAAATAGAACAAACCTTGATGCTGGAAAACTGCTCTATGTCTGCCTGAGTCTTCTCCCAGTTTCTCTTAGTTATTACAGACAGCTTGAAATGCCTTCCTTTTTTTGTGCTCATATACAGTGCCTATCTTGCATCCATATTTTTCATCCTCCAGATCACACTATATTAAAACAGTATGAAATCTAAAATTTTTTGTTGGCAATGCATCAGAATTATTTCAGGGGTAACCTTGCTCTTAATTTTCTATTAATAGGTAGTAATTTTGCAATAACTTTTCTTTCTGACAGTCATTACTTGTCAAAAAGGATTTTTGTGTTCCTCAAAATGAGTAGCTTAGTGCCTTTTTATTGCCTCTAAGCCTAAACTTCAGCAAGTGTGTGGTCAAGTATACCAGAAAAACCCTTTGTCTGTTGCTAAACCTTATGAAATTGTAGATCAAAAGAATTTTCCTATCTTACAAGGACTGTGGTACTATTCATGGGCTAAAACTGACTGTCAAAGTAATAAAACAACTACTGTTGTCAGGGAAAGATTAAAAGCAGCAGCTGGATTGTGCACAGTCAACTTGAAAATCTTTCTCTAGGAAGGTAGATGCTTTAGAAAATGATCTGGCTTTTCAGCTGATTTGCCATGATTGGCAGTCCCATAAAATGGCTACTGACACAAGAACTTGCAAAAGAAAGAAGCCTTTTTTTTTTTTTTTTTCCCTATAAAGAGAATATTCTGATTTTTGCCTTCTCCCAAATTGGACTCTGCACTTGGAAGTGAGATGTAATGCAAGTGTCATGGCAGTGATGGGTGCCAGCCTTTTCCTCTGTTTTATTCAATTTACCTATCCTCTTTTTTTCTGAAATCATTCCTGCTGTCAGCTTTCTGCAGCTTGTATTTTAGCCTATGTTATTTTTACTATTTTAGTTTTGTTCCTCAAGTTCATCTGTATATTTTGCAATTCTCCTGAAATTCAGTATAAGGCAACATTGGTTTCCATGTAAGTTTCCTGAGATTTTAATCAGCTGGAACAGTACCAAATACATTTAACCTCCATTCATATTGTACCTTTACTCCTTGTACCAATGAGTGAAATTTTTCATTTGTCTCAAAACTCGTAGCCATCCTGCTCCTCAGATTAGCATATGTGCAGTCTTTGAAACTTTATTTAAGGCCAGTGTAATGATTTCTGTACATCCTTATATTCCACTTTCATTAGCTTTCTTATTTCTAGTCTTCCAGACTTTCTTGCTCTACTGACTGAAGTAGACTATCTTTCTATCTGTATCAAGAGATTTGGCCATCTGTCTTTCACTTGCTGGTGATTTTCTCCAGATTGTCATTGCCTTTGGGGTTTTCTTTCCCTATACCATTTTGATTTATATTTATTTTTTAAACCCTTCCCTCAAATATTTCTGACTACATAACTTAACCTGGAGGATAGTTTATTTTATCCCAACAGCACCATTGGAAATCAACTGAATGGTTTGCCAATGCTTTTCTTCGCCCTGGCTTCTGATTCCAGCCCTCCTAGTATATCAGATTGTAGTTCCGGCCTCCATGTTCCTCTGTGAACATCACTGTACCTCTCTTCACTTCTGCCTGGCTAGGTTAATGAATGTAAGACCTCTCTGCCTGTGCTGTTTTCCCTTAGGGTTGTGTGCAATGGAGTTATGAAATAGACAGCTTTGTTCCACTACATCCTTTTTTTACATGGGCTGGTCTTAAAACCATGTATATGTTTGCCTTTTGTGGGCCTAAGAATGCATGTGTACTGCATGATTTGTCATAACTCAAATTCACTAGTGGTGGCTGTGCCAGGTCTGTAGTGTGCCCAGTTTGTAAGCATGTACATTTTCTTCTTGCCCCTTTAGATGCTGGGCTTGTAACATACTGCCACACAGTTATCAGGTAGCATCAGCTGTGCTCTTAATTTCTGTGCTGAGGGTAGGAAACTTCATCTGGGCTCCAAAAGTTACTTTGGAGTAACTTTTTCAATGCTCTTCCTGAAAACACAGGCTCCTACAGTAGGTGATGGTTGAACTGCTTCAGAAGGAATGGTGTGCAGAAGAGCTGCTGAGTAGGTGCTGGATGTGACTGCTGGCAAGACGGGGCTGGCCATGTGGTCCACCCCCTCTGCAGTTACCCTGCTTACAAACTCCCTTTACCCAAATCTATAAGCACCACCATCTGAGGTTCTTCAGCTTCTTTTTGGGCTCAGGCACCAAATCTCACCCTTGCTGACCATGGAACTTGAAAAAACAGAAGGACAATGTCTGATTTTTTTTTTTTTATTTTTTCAGATCTTTCTGAAGGAGAAATACAGATAAAAGCAAAGCTCTTTGTGACTGATTTTTTTCACTATCTACTTGAAAGGCAGTGGGTCAGAATTAAGGCATTTGTGTTGTGGAGGAAATGTGTGGGATGTTGGCTGCAAGCCAGTAGCCACTAACATCCCTGATGCACTAGGAATACATGAATGAAGTGGGCGTCAACCTCGGGAGAGCGGGCGGCACTACCTACATTAGAGGGAAACCTCTTCATTCAGATTCAAGGAGTAAAAATATTGAATGGAGATGAACTGGTCTGGTATGTTTTTCTGGGAGGAACAGTGAAAATGCAGGAGCCATCATCCAGTCTGGAAGAATGTCCTCTCTGGTCCTGTGCTTGTGAGGTTGTATTCATTCTGCAGGAAAAAGAGATCTCTACAGTTCTTGACTTCTCTGATGATTTTAAGGTTTCATCTTCTAGGGGTTTTTTTCTCAGCACAAAGAATGATGAAATAACATCCGGAAGCTTTCAGCCAGTAGTCCTTGTTATAGCCAAAAAAAAACCAGAATAAATATCTGCAGTGTAGAATATGATTTATCCAGACAGTCATCCTGCTTGTGTCCAGCTGAATAACCACTAGGGGAAAATAAGTGATTTCTAGAGTTATTTTGTACTACTAAACTATCAATCTGAAGGATCAAACATAATACTCCCAGTGCTGTCTTTCTCATTGTTATCTCCCCTCGTTACAGAGTTAAGCCATCATGAGTCAGCCGTTGGTTCTATCCAGTCTAAATATGATCACATTTTTCTTGAATCAAGTCCACCATCAAAACATCGTGCCTATGAAATAGTGTTTGTTTCCAGCTCCAGTAATGTGATATGTAAGCAACAGATATTTTTTGTCCAAAACTATAGATCTGTTCTCAGTATGCATAAGAGGAAGGCAATTCCCATCTTATTTGTTTCATCATCGAGTTATTACAAAGTAATACAGTCATTTTTTCAAACAAGGAAAATGGCAATGATGGAAAAAGGGAAGTGAGTATTTTGGGTAAGTGTTGGCACTGGCTGAAAGAGGCCACATAAAGACAGAATGGCTGGAATACAGCACCACAAATACTTTAAAAACTTCTTCTTGCACGGAAAATAAAGAGATCCTGGGCAAGTGACATAATTACTTCTGTGTAAATCTAGATATTTACATGGTAGTGATAATTTAGATTTTGGATACAGTTGTGCATGTTGGCTCAAACATGTGTGGTCTAAAACACTTGAGGTTACATAAAAATTAGGGTTTAGGGGTTCCAAATTGACAGCTGACTGACGTGGATGAAAAAAGTGAATCTGAGCAGGATTTGTGAAAACTAGACCCATGAACTGGAACAGGTCTACCAAAGCAGACAAGGTAATTATTGGCTTTGCTCTTATTATGGATCATAGCTTTGTGCTGACAACTTGCCTTTCAAATTCTGGTTTTGGAAATGGTCTATAACAGTGTGTTTGTGGACAATTGGTTTGCAATGTCCTACCTCCTGGGCAAAAAGCCTAGCTTTAGTGCCTCAGGGCTGTGTAGTTCCTGTGGCTTGTAAACTGAAAATCACCAGCCAACAGAGCAGGTCTAGGTGGTTTGATGGGCAATGTCTAGTATGAATCAAGCCTGTAAGATCAGGGAGAAAAATGTACTTGACAGGGCAAAAGTAATTGTTGGACTTCTAATGAATTGGAAAAGTGAATTAGGGCTGCAGCTGGAAAAAGGGGGTGAGGATGAGGAAATGTGTAGCCAGGAGGACCCATTAACTGATGCATGTGGTGGAAGCTGCAATTGCCAAAGTGAGTGTAGACATCTGTGAGAAGACACAGAACACAGCCAGGAGTCAAAGTCTGGGAAGAGGAGAAGGACCTCGAAGAAAGCTTAATGGCAGCAACATAGGAAGGAAAGAAGGAACAATGGCAGAGAAGGTTTGGGTGTAATACTGGAAGATATTTAGACACCTCAGCAAGAAAAATGGGCTTAGGGGTAATACACTCAGGAAAGTGGAAGAAAGGAATGTAACTGTAATGTCTTCTGCTGTGAAGAACCTTTCTTTTTCTGAGTTTCCTGGGTAGGAGGCAGCAAATCAGTAAATCTTCAAAATGAATTTTGAAAGTAACCACACTTTCTGCTCTGAGAGAAAAGTTTAAAATGTCTAACGTAGTTTTTGTAAGGAAAGGGAAAATGTGCCGGAGGGCTGAAAGTTCTTAAGACTAAGTTATAAACCTTTGAAAATAGGATTTTATAATGGAAATGCAGAGATCATTAACTATTGTAAGCACCTCTAAGAATGACACCTCTATAGTAAATTACATTCAAATTAATATAAAACTGTAAAGATTCCCTGACAGCTTTGATTATGTAAGTTGATTTTAGTAGTTAAATGTTGACTTTCTATAATGCATTCTCCAAATATTATACTGAATGCTGCATCATATATAACAATTACCATGTCACAGTGCTATTTTGTGTAAATTAAATTATTGACAGCAATATAATTTTGTATTCACTTTATTATTTTGATTCATTTCTCTGTCAAAATATGCAATGACTCTTCACTAGATTTAGAAACCAGAAAAACTCTTTAGATTGTGAAGTATTATTCTACATACATTATTTTTTCTTTGCCTGTAATGAGGTTGGGGGATAGAAAGGGAAGCAACATTTCTTTCCTTCTCTGACACTGTGTGTGTTTTTTGACATGTTGTCAACTTTAAATCATATTACAGTAAGCGTGCTTATCAGAAGGCCTGCAAAGTCCATGTCAGCCCTGGGCAGCCTCTCCAGGCATGCTGCAGACCTAGTGTTTTCGGTGTAATCCAGCACAAGTACTGTCCTGAATCACAGGATGGGGTTTATGATATGGTGATTATTCAGCCTAGATTTAAGGAAGGTCTGTTTTATATCACAGGATGAAAATTTCCTGTTCTTGATAATTTTGTATGAATAAAAGTGAAAAAATACCATCTGTTTGGTGCTGCTGTTTCTTCACACCTTTTCTTCCTCTGTCCTTTATGGATTATGGCAACAGGGCTTGTCCCTGCTTGGATGTCCGGGAAGTACTTGCAGGTTGTAGTTGTAACTGCAAATTGATACTTACAACAGAACACTTAAAGTTTTCTCATTAACCCTCCTCCAGATGCCCAGCCTGACAGCTCCTCACAGCCTGTTAGAAGCTAGAGTGTGGAAATAGGGACACCAGCTGCATCTTCCTGATGGATTTTGGCTCTTCTCTAGGCAGGTACCCTGACCTCTGCTGTGGAGCCAGTCCAGCTGGCTTACTTCATGTAAAGTTCAAAGTCTGCATCAGAAAGACATAGGCAAGCCCCAGACTGAGTCTAAAACATGGATCTGGGCATTGTCCTACAAGGTGGTGGAAGAAATGTGCTCCTCTGCATTTAGGCAGAAAAGAAGGCTGAGTCCAGCACATCACACACCGTGCGCAAGGATTCTAACTCTGGGTATAAAAATCCTTCCTTCTGGGTGATGATAAAAAAAGCTCACAAAATGCTCAGCTTAGCTGGTCCAGACTAAGGAGGTTGAGAAAAGCCTGCTTTTCAAATCTCAGTGGTGTTTAGTTATGGCTTAAATCGAGCTGAGCCTTAGACACATCTGCATTTGCTCAATAATAAAAAGCAAAGACACATGGGCATTCCTGAGAGCCCGAGAAGCAGTCTGTGGTCCCTGGACAAGTGAGTGCAGACTTGTTTGTGGCCATACAACTGTGGACTAGCCTCTCTCCAGCAGACTGGCCTGGGTCTGTGTCCCATGTATTGCCCTGAGAGCCTTAAATCCAAAGATTATTTTTCAGATGCTTTCTATAGCTGTGTCATTCAGCTCTGCTGAGCACATGGAATTGAGGAGACTTAAGAGGAAAACTGCAAGTTGCCAGCATGGTGAGTATGGGACAGGGCATAAGAGGTAACGGGCAAGGGCTAAATCCTCTGTGAGTTCATCATGGATTTAGCAGTGTTTCCAAATGTGTCCAAGTTCATTTGTCTGTTGACCTGAAGTTGGAAACATGTAAAGAAAACATATACACTTTCTATGGCAGCACAGAATTGCAAAACCTCATCTGACACCAGTGAAATATGCTTAGCCATTGAGCTTGCCTTTAATTCATTACAAAATGTTTTATTCTTATATCCACTGCATACACCAAATTGAGCTCAGTTTTAAAAGATAGAAGCCCAAAGAGACACTTGGCAGTCTCTGTTGGGGATTAGTGGTAGTGCTGACAGTAGATGTCACATCTTAGCTGGATCATTCTTTTTTCCCTTTGCTTAGCCTCTGTTTGACATAGAACATTCAAGATCTACAGAGTGGTGGCAGTAGTAGCAGTGTGGACACAGAAAAGAATGTTTGCTTGAAGACTGATTTGTTTTTCTGTTAGATGGTCTGATTGAAAAACATTAGAGCTGTGTCAGCCCTGCTCTCCTAAGATATTGGTATAGATATGTATTCTGCTGGCAAATTGAATGTATTAACAGTAATTGCAGAGACAATAAGGGAAGCCCCATGTCATCATGACCATTTGTGTTAGCTGCTTTATAGAATCCCAGGAAGGCATCGATGGATAGAAGAATATTTCCTTCTGGCCTCTTGTCTAACTTCTAGCTGCCATCCCTCTTTTGATCGTTTAATTTGTAAGGCGAGGTCTTGTCCATGCATCTTTCTGTGTGCAATTTCATGTATCTCCTGCATGAAGCAGTTTCACACACAAACAAGTGCACAGCAGTACAGTTTTAATATAACTGGCTTCACTTGGGAGCAGACAAATAGACTTGGGTCTTCTTCTGGCACAGGCACAAAACACTAAGCTGTGATGCTGAATTTCTCATTTGGCCTCATTTCTTGTTTGGTTTGCCAATGTGGGAGTTAATTGTATAAACACAGAAATATGGGGGATAGGGAGAAATACGCTCTGTGCTCTCCTGTTTGTATAGCTCTGCTTCTCACTAGTTTTGTTACTGTATGGCTTACAGCAGTTTAAATGGCAAGGGTGATGAGGAACATGTGGTGAAGAGAAGTTAATGTGAGGGGACATGGAGAAATAATGTTCCTTGATAGAAACTGTTCCTCCCAGCATATTTCTGTTCTATCCCATACAAATGGTACTCTATAACAATATCCAGTCACTACACCAGAAGAATCAATGGCATTGAGTTCAAGTGTTAAACAAGTATATGTCCTGTTTCAGCTAATTCTGGCATCTGAGATTCTAGGTGGCAGTCATTCCTCTTGATACTTAAGTGCTCAGACATTGCGGTGATGAGCTAGGCCTTGTTAGAAACTCAGGTTACTAACCTGGAGAGAGGAATTTTGCACAAAAGGAAGATTTAAAGATAAAACAGGAGACAAGAACTAATAGCTGGTTAAGTTATCCCGGGAGTTGGGAAAGACTAACCTGCTGGGCAGGTATTCCCTAGCAGTATAATTTTGAGTTTACTAGCCTGTCTTCTCCTCAGTGTGTCCTCTATCTGTTCAAAGAAAATCATCTGCTCCTCTCAGTTATTTCAAAGTAAAGTCACAAGAATAGCTTGTTCCCACTCTATTCCAAATATAGCTGTTGACAGCAATTGCTGAGATAAGGGGGAAGGAAAAGGAACTACCAAGGAAGAGGAAAGGCAGGAGGGGGAAGAGAGAAAGGAGAGCTGAAGAAGTTGGACAATAGAGAGCAGAGAGACATGAATGAGATGGGAGGTGGAAGAACAAGGGCAATACATTGCAGCAAAGAAAACAAAACAAAGATAGAAACAAACTCCTGCAAATCAGGTGGAAGCAAACCAAATACAGAACAAAAAGGACCATGCTCACCCTAAGGAGAAGTTTGAGTTTTAGACTTAAAAATTAACCAAACCTTAAATAAAATCATGTCCAATTAAGACTTTTACTCAGACTTGTAGGGGTTATAGCATCAGAAAACTTGCACTAAGTGCTTGAAGATGTAGCCCTACAAATTTTGAAGCAAAACATGTTGCTTATTTTAGTCTCCTGTGGAATTAAAAAAAAAAAGTAATAATTCTGCTCCAAGAAAATTTGTTGGCAGTTTGTGACAAAAAGTCATCCATTGGGTAACTTTGCTGAAGAGGAACCTGAACAGCCTTCTCCTCAGGAGTTCACAGTCAGGATGGTCTTCTGGCGCGACTCGAGCATGTAGACATGTCCTCAGGAGCAGAAAATAAATCATGATAAAAACTAAGGAAAAGCCAGAATCACACTCAGACTGACTTACCCAGCACAAAGAGCTGAGGGTTTTCAAGGCTCAAGGCAGATTGGTTTAAGACCAAAGCACAGGGAAATAAGACATAAATTTAAACAGGTTCTGAGAGTGGTACATAGACAGGGCAAAGGCAAATGAGTCCTTGGCAATCTAGAAATACTGTGAATGCTCCAGATTCCCTGGAGGGGCACGAAGCTTCTGAGAAACACCCCACACAGCTCTCCTGCTTCTCAAAAGACTGCCTGAAAAATGGTGCCAGAGTTCTGCTTTCTCTTCTGGTGGGCTGAAAAGAGACGCCATACATGGCTTTACTGCTCAGCTGAGGGTGAAAAGCCATATCCAGTACTATAAAAGTGAGTATGTCCAGAAAACCTTCTGACAAGCTTTCAAAGTATTCAAACTTTGTAGTGGGACTGACAGGAGAACTGAAATTGTCACACTTTCTGTTTTATTTCAGTCTTTCAAGGAAGAAGGTCACCTGCATTTTTAAGGCATGTGCTCGATTAGTCTCTCTCTGGACTAAAGGCCCAGGGCAGCCATGGGGCAAGGTGGTATTTGCACAAAGCAGAGAAGACACATAGAGCAGGAAATACAATGGTAAGTGAAACTAGTTTTGGACGAAAGGACTGGACAGTAGAGTTTATCAGTCCGACTGCAGTTTAGAAGCAGTCATCATAATTTTGAGAGTCTTGTCTCATGAATGATACGCATATCCACGTTCTTCTCCCTGTTATGAGAAGCAACCTTTTGTTGTTGTTGTTATTCTTCCAGCAAGCACCATACAAAACCAATATTTCAACCTTTTAGCAGGGGTGCTCTCTCTGTGGCTTGCTTCCAGCACCTCTCTCAGGTGTGTGGTCTCTGTCCTGACGCTTCTGGGACTATCAGGAATCACAGCCTGTGAGCCAGCCGTCAGGCAGTCCTGCTGCTCTTGCTGGGATTCCCGACTCTACAGGACTATGCTTGGATGTCTCTAGGTAGTACGCTTGTGATGTAAAGCTGTCGGGGTGCTATTACACGGTGAAACACCAGCAGCACTCTCAGCTCAGGGCACGGCTTTCTGCTGAGCGTCCGTGTCCTCGCCGGCTCCAGGGAGCGCCTTCCCCCAGGAGAGGGCAGTGGAGCCCGCACACGCTCCCGGCTCCCTCCCGCCGGCCGCGGCAGCGTCCGTTCCCCCGCTACGACGTGAGGAGCGAAAGCGGTGAGCAGAAGCAGGGCTACGGATTAAATAGATGTGCTAGAAGCCATGTAAGGGAAATGTTCTGCGCATTTAATAACGAGAATAGGTTCTGGGCAAACGAGTTTGTTGTTACTTTTATTTGACTGGAAGTTTTCTCTGTCGTGCACACTTGTTCTCGGCCGCACAAACTTAAACTAGTAACTTGCTGATTCCGCACGGGTTTGTTTCATTCCTATAGCCCAAATTAGAAAACGTTATTGACATTTAAATAACTCTTCAGGATGCTGCTAAGGCTCTGCCAAGCCAAATCCTCACAATGAAGCCGTTTACTTACTTCCAATTTACAGGCATTCATCCCAAGACAACAAGTAGCCTTGGCTGAAAACTGCAGAGTGTGGTTAAGGTACTGTAATTAAGGGCAGACTGGGATGCCTTCTCCTCTACTCTTTAACCATCCTCTTCCCCTAGCACACCAGCAGTTAGGCAGCTGTTTTCTGTAGGCTCATGTTTACAGCACGTTTCCCTGGCTGCATACCAGGTTTAAGTAACTGGCCCATACAGGCTGAGTCTGTATCACGCCTGTGAGGGACAGGCATGGGAGACTTCAGGGAAGTTGGTTTTGCTTGCAGCCTGGGAATGCAGAAGGCACCAATGCAAAACAAAAGATACTGGGTTTGCATGTCGAGGTTTTGGTAGCGTGAATGCTACAGGGATGGCTTATGTGAGAAGCTGCATGAAGCTTCCCCCATGTCCAACAGAGTCAATGCCAGCCAGCTCCAAGGTAGACCCACCGCTGGCCAAGGCCAAGGCCAAGCCCATCAGCAACAGTGGTAACATCTCTGGGATAACAGATTTCAGAAGAGGAAAACAACCCAGGCAAATGCAGCCACAAAAAGGAGAGAGAATATGTGAGAGGAACAGCTCTGCAGACTCAAGAGTCCATGTGGAAGGAGGGCAGAAGCTGCTCCAGGCACCAGAGAAGAAATTCCTTGCAGCCTGTGATGCAGACCATGGTGAGGCAGGCTGTGCACCTGCAGCTCATGAAGGTCCATGGAGAAGCACATTTACCTTCAGCCTGGGTGGACCCCACCCCAGAGTAGGAGAATGCCTGAAGGAGGCTGTGACCCTGTGGGAAGCTTGTGCTGGAGCCTGTCCTGGCAGGACCTGTGGAGAGAGGAGCCCACACTGGAGCAGGTTTGCTGGTAGGACTGGTGACCCTGGGGGGAACTCACACTGGAGCAGTCTGTTCATGAAGGACTGCAAGCCATGGAAGGGATCCATGCTGGAGCAATTCGTGGAAGACTATCTCCCATGGGAGTGACTCCACACTGGAAGAGTGTGAAGAGTCCTCTGAGGAGAGACAAAGAGGTGTGATGAACTGACCACAGTCCACCATTCCACATCCCCTGTGCCACTGTGGTGGAGAAACTAGAGAATTTGGGAAGAAAAGTGGCCCTGGGAAGAAGGGAGGGGTTGGAAGAACGTGTGAAGTTTTGTTTTTATTTCTCATTATCCTACTCTGATTTGATTAGTAATAAGTTAGTTACCCCAAGTCGAGTATATTTTGCCTGTGACAGTAATTGGTGAGTGATCTCCTGTCCTTCTCTCAACCCATGAGCCTTTTGTTACATTTTTTCTCCCTGCCTGGTTGAGGAGTGGAGTGACAGAGCAGCTTTGGTGGGCACCTGGTGTCCAGCCAGGGTCAACACAGCCCAGTAAATCAGCATTTCTTCCTGTGAGAACATGACAAGTCCTTGTATTCCCCAGTGAAAAGGGTCAAATCTGAAAACTTTGAAATTGAGCTTTGGAAAGAAGTTCTCTTTCATGTGAAACACTAAGAAACCCCACCAATCCCAACCTGAATTTAGCCCAGAATTAGGAGAGACATCCCTTGCTGTTGTAAGACGACAAGGTCGCTCATCTCCTGTCCAGGAACAAGTCCTACTCTCGAGGGCACCTGCTGAGCTGGAGCCACCCTAACATCCCTAAAGCAGTGGGGTGCACAGTGCAAGTGGCAGGTTGCATTTCCCAAGCAGGCCCACTAGCATTGCTGTGGTTAGCATGTGAGATTGGTTGATTTTTGCTACAAAAGTACAGTAACCCCTGGAGAGATGACTCAAATGTGATGTTGAGCTGGTTAAATGGTGTTGCCAGCTCCACAGACGATGAGCTGCCTTTTCTTGCCCAGCCTCTCTCAAGCTCAGGTATGGAGGCAAGGATAATTTTATTTCTACAGCTCCTGTCTCAGGTTGTTGTGGTAGAGAATGACTGCAGGTAAATATACCCAGTGCAATGTCAGCTAGCACCTTGTTGAAAGAGTAAATACAATAAATCCAAAGGTGTCTGGTTTCAAATAAATTTGGAATAACAGAGGAGTTCTGCCCTTCAGCTCTGAAACCTCCTCAGTCAAGGCTACATCCAGTCAGACATGTCATACTTATATGAGGTGCAGCTCCTCTTCTTGGTGGAACCAGGGCTTGGGCAATTTAAACCAGCAATCTGTCAATCATATGAAACCACGTGGCTTATAGGAACCACAGGAATCAGTAGGATTTTTTGTGTTTAAGGCTCATTGACGTCAGTGCGAATTGGACAGTCTAACCCTCAGAGTCTGTTATAATTAACCAAATGGGGATCAAAGGCTCTAAGCACATGCAAACACTACAGCAAGAAGATCCGAAAAGGGACCAGAAACATTTGAGTTTCATCTGTCAACATGTTCCTAAAGACCAAACATTAACTACGTTTCCAAATTGCTCTGCACCAGATCCTGCTGCCATTAAGACAAAGCTCTCATTGAGAGAAGTCAAGTGATTTGATTGTCCTTATAAAGTCTGTAAATCAGGCACAATTTACCCCATTCTTGAGAAGCCTTTTGAAATTAACCAACAAAAGTCAAGTAGTAGTAGAATTCCCTAGGTGAAGTAGCCAGGAGGAATGATACATTTTATTCATATCCATCTTTCATTTAATCCTTCTCTGAAGCAGAAGAACATTAAATTTACCACATTAGTTCAAAAGTGGGATTGAGACACGGGGAGGTTAAGATGGGATGTGAAACCTTGGTTCTTCTTTCTCCTGTGTGGCATCAGCGGGCATGTGATACTTTCAAATCACACAGGAAGACATTGTAGGGTATCCCTAAAATCTGTATCTGATACACCTGCAATGTTTTGCAGGAAGGAGAATACTGTACTTAGAATTACCTGTTTCTCAAATTCATGTAAAGTAACTCACCTTAGCACACAACAGATTCCGATATTTTGTTCTTTCATAGTAGCGATTAGCCCAATTATAGCTCGGCTGTAATGGAAAGGTACAATACAATCGCTCCTACTTCTCAGTCACATTTCCCAGAACCTGTCTCTCTCTCTCTCTCTCTGTCTCTCTGTCACAATTTTACTTTTAAATTGAGATGGGTTTTTTAAACGAAAATATCTAGAATCCTCCTGAAATGGAACACGAGCTTCCTTTCAACTAAACCTCATATGCCAAACTGTATTGGCTGTACATTAAGTGCTAGAAGGGACTGGTAACAAAACCTACATTAAAACCCAACAAGTACTATATGTTTACTAATTACTGGGCACACTTCCCTAGTCACCTATCAAGGAAAATACGTAGGTTTATGTCTACTATTCCCTAACAATTGTGACAACTGCTCCCAAAACCTTTACTTTTTCAGATACACTCCTGCCTAGCCCGGTCTTCAAGGTGACCAGAGGAGAAGTAAACCTGGAGCCTCACTAACAGCAGTGAAAGAAAAGTGGAAGAACTGAAAAAGCCTTTCTCAGCTTGGGTGAGAGGTGTTGCATGGATAAGGAGAGGCCTGGGGGACAGGCAGCTGGGGACAGCATTTGGGACCCAAGGGTGGGGGTAAGTGCATGAGTCACAGGGACACCTGAGCACACCGCACGTCTGTGGCACATGCTGTAATGTGCTAACCCCTGTAAATAGCGGTATCTGCAATTAAAAATTAAAGTGAAGGGTGTTTAGCCTTCCCATGTATCCTCTGGCTTACTGCTTTGGAGCAGGAGTGTGCTTTTGTAGCATCACTCGTATGTTGCCATGTCTTTCTGCTGCTTGGGTCATCAAGTGGGGTATTTTTACTTCTGCAGACCACTGAAAAGGGACCTTGCACGCTACAAACCATATGTGAGAGCTGCTTTCCAAAAGGCGGGAATAAACAGCCACGAGATGAAATATTCCTAAATAACGAGATTAGCGACATGAGCATAGCATGGGATACAGCTCTCAGAAATCATTACATCTGACACCCTCATCAGCAAGAAGATGTAGGGGCTGCAAGCTCTGAGCTTGGGAACAGCGTATGAAAGATTGGCTTCTCCTGGGAAGGGAGGCACAAGGGAGATTATTTTTAGTACTTGGGGAGGGGTAAAAAGAAGAAAAAGCTAGAATTTAAGCGCTCTTTAGTTGGATACCCTCGTCGTGGAGGAGAGCATAGGGAAAGGAAAGCAAAAGGGAGTGGAAATGGCACCGGTCCCAGCAAAGGGGAGCGGCGAGGACGGGACGAGGCGGAGGGGGGGTATATATAGACCTGACACTTTCCACAATAAGCACGACGCGCTCGCTGCACTCAGCGGCTCTTTCCACCCGTAATTGACGAAAATAATATCTCTGTTGTTGTTGTTGTTGTTGTTGTTTTTGTTAAGGAAGGAGCAGCCGGGTTCCGTGCATGCGGCTGTTTTCTGCCTCGCCGCCGCTCTGCGGTTAAAGGCTGCTTGAGAAAGCGAGCGGGGACCGGCGGGGCGGCCCCGGGACCTCCTCTGCTTTTCCGAGCTTTTTAACATTTTCCGGAACGAGCCCTAAAAAGGGCAGGCGGGGCGGGGCCGGATCCGAGCCTTTTTAGGACAAGGGCCCCGCCACCGGAATACCCCCCTGGGCGGCGCGGCGGGGCGCTGCCGGCGCGGCGGGGGCCGAGCGGGGCCGGGGCTGGTCGGGGCCGCCCCCACGGGGCGCGCAACGCTGGGAGTAAGGGGGGAAAGGGGGGGAAGTCGGGGCGGGAGCGGGGCGGCGGGTCCCGCATGCGGGCTCCCACGTGACTGCCGGGCCCCGTTCCTCAGTCCTTATATGGGCAGTGACGTCCCGGGCATTGAGGGGGCCCCCATAAATACTTACCGCCAGACTTGTCCTCCAGCGCGAGCTGCGGCGGGAGCGCGGCTCTCCCGGGGCACCGCGGGCACCGGCACCGCCGCGACGGGGCGGCCGCCCGCCCGCCCGCACATGCCCCCCTGCGAGCCGCGCCGCCTGCCCGCAGTCCCCCGGCGCCGGTAGTGAGAGGCAGGGGGAAGCGCCCCCTCCTCTTTCTCCCCTCCCCGCCCCGAGCGCGCACCGTCGGCCGGGAGCAGCCGCTCCCCCGGCCGCCCCGCCGCCCCCATGATGACCGCCAAGGCGGTGGACAAGATCCCGGTGACCCTCGGCGGATTCGTGCACCAGCTCCCCGAGGGCATTTACCCCGCGGATGACATCTCCGCCGCGCTGCCAACTTCGGTCGCGATCTTCCCCAATGCCGACCTGGCAGGGCCGTTTGACCAGATGAGCGGTGTGGCAGGAGGTAAGCGCTGTCCGCACAGGTGCGGGCCGGACCTCGGAGGGCGGCGGAGTCCCGGGGCGGCGGGAGGGCGGGGGGGCGGACTGGAACGGGGATCGCGGCCCCTAGGGCTCGCCCGCCGCCCTGCCGGGGGGTTCCCGCCGCCCCTCGCGGCAGCCCTGCTTCCGCGCCCGTTTTCGGGGGGAAAAGTTGAGAGCGGCGCGGAGCCCCCGCAGCCGGAGCGCAACATGTGCGCGCCGCAACCCCGCGCCGGGCCGGGCTGGGTGGCTGTGGGGACCGGGGCCGGGCCGCCCGGCGGGTGGCGGCGCGGCGGGCTGACCGGCTCCTTGCCCCCCCCAGACGGCATGATCAACGTGGATATGGGCGACAAGCGGACCCTGGACCTGCCCTACGGCGGCGGCTTCGCACCCAACGCCCCGGCCTCCCGCAACCAGACCTTCACCTACATGGGCAAATTCTCCATTGACCCGCAGTACCCCGGCGCCGGCTGCTACCCCGAGGGCATCATCAACATCGTGAGCGCGGGGATCCTGCAGGGGGTCAGCACGCCCTCCTCCTCCTCCGCCGCCTCCGCCGCCGCCTCCTCCGCCGCCTCCTCGGCCACCGCTGCCTCCGCCGCCTCCGCCGCCTCCGCTGCCTCCCCCAACCCGCTGGCCGGGGCCCTCGGCTGCACCATGGCGCAGGGCCAGCCGCCCGACCTGGAGCACCTCTACTCGCCGCCGCCGCCGCCCTACTCGGGCTGCGGCGATCTGTACCCGCAAGACCCCTCCTCAGCCTTCCTGCCCGCCGCCGGTGGCGGGGCGCTGCCTTTTCCCCCGCCGCCCTCTTACCCCTCCCCGAAGGCGGCGGCGGCCGACGGCGGGCTCTTCACCATGATTCCCGAGTACGGCGGCTTCTTCCCGCCGCCCCAGTGCCAACGGGAGCTGCACGCCGGCCCCGACCGCAAGCCCTTCCCCTGCCCCCTCGACTCGCTCCGCGTCCCGCCGCCGCTCACGCCGCTCTCCACCATCCGCAACTTCACGATGGGGGCTCCCCCGGCGGGCGCCGCCCCCGGCAGTGCTCCCGGCAGCGGCGGGGGCGAGGGCGCGGGCACCCGGCTGCCCGCCGGCGCCTACAGCCCGCACCACCTGCCGCTGCGGCCCATCCTGCGGCCCCGCAAGTACCCCAACCGGCCCAGCAAGACGCCGGTCCACGAGCGGCCCTACCCCTGCCCCGCCGAAGGCTGCGACCGCCGCTTCTCCCGCTCCGACGAGCTCACTCGGCACATCCGCATCCACACGGGCCACAAGCCCTTCCAGTGCCGCATATGCATGCGGAACTTCAGCCGCAGCGACCACCTCACCACCCACATCCGCACGCACACCGGCGAGAAGCCCTTCGCCTGCGACTTCTGCGGCAGGAAGTTCGCCCGCTCCGACGAGAGGAAGCGGCACACCAAGATCCACCTGCGCCAGAAGGAGCGGAAAGGAGCCGCAGCCGCCGGCGGGTGCCCGCAGCCCGGCGGCGGGAGCGGCGCTGCCACCCTGGCCCCCTGCGCGGCGCGGACGCGGACGCCCTGAGGGAGCGGGGCGCGCAGGACCCAGCACTGAGCCGCGGAGCCGCCGAGCCGCGGAGCCGGGGAGCCACAGCCGAGCGCGGCGGGGAGCGGAGCGGAGCCCTGCGGGGCGCGATCAGCACCCGGCGGCGCCGCGGGGTCCCCCGGACCGGGTCGGGTCGGGCCGGGCCGGGCGGGGCGGCCGGCCGGCGGGTGTACATAGGGGCTGCGGCGGGAGGATGGATGGATGCATGCAGTGCCGTCGTGGTGAGGTGTCCTTGGTGCCTTGTGTGGTGTAGAGCCCGGTCCCCTGTCTGCATGTGGGGGGTGCCTTACCGATCCGCTCCGACGACAGCGGCGACACCGAGACCGGAAAGTTTGCCCTCCCTGGTTTTAGTATGGCTGTACATTTCTGCCTATTAATATTGGGATTCTTTTTCTTTTCTTTTTGGTTTGTTTTTTTTTTTTTTTTTTTTTCCTTTTTTTTTTTTTTTTTTTTTTTAGAGACTATATTTTTGTACGCACTGGTTTAGGGTTTGGTTTTGGTGACTTAAAAGTGTTACGTTTGTAGTAGGACTTGGGACGGGATGTAAATACTCTGACTGGAACCGACGCCCGTTGTTCGCCGGGGTCTGGTGCGCAGCAGGTAACACGAAAAATGCACAACCACTAACGGAGGCTGGAAGGAGAGAGGATTTCTTTCCGGCCGCTCTGTAAATAAACTTTTCGACAATAGGGTAGGTGCTTACAACGTTTATAAAAGACGACAAATAAATCTCTTAATTATGCTAAACTGACACATTTCCGTAGGTCCCCTGGCCGGCCCGGAGGGGGTGGTGGTGGTGGTTACTCCCCTCCCGGCAGCGGGTGCCGCTGGGCGAACCGCACCTCCCGGCTCGGAAAAGCAGCGGCCGCGGCCCCGGTGCACTGACACCCGCGACTCGAGCGCGGGGATTTCCCTCGGAGACGAGACGGGACGATGTTAACCGGGGAGCGGGGTGGGTTTTTTGACTCACTTGCTTTTGTGTTCCGTGGTTACGATCCGCCCCGGGCAACCTCCGCTAGCGGGCTCGGCAGCAGCGGGTGCTGCCGCCCCGACGGCCTTCCCACGGGGAAAGCGGCTCCCGACGGAGCCGCCCGCGCCCGCCCTTGGCGCTCCACGGTTCCCGACGGCGGCGCCCACCCTGCGGGACAGCCGGGCTTTTCTGCTGCACCCGTCTGCCCCAACACCGCGCGGCTTTATCTGTACTTTTTTAACCCATTTTGATGATTGGTTTTTAAGATGCCATCCTGGCCGTTCCCTAACAGGGCCCACCCTACCAGGGCCCTGCCGTTGGTGCAGGGCTGTAGGAGCCCCGCGGGCTAGCCCTGCTGCCGCAGAGATTCCTGGTATGGCCCGCACCACACAGGTGAGCCATGTGGGATGGACCTTGCCACTAACGCCACAGCCCAACGCTGAAGGGAACGGGGACAAGGCCCTTTCCCAGTGGTTCCCAGCCTCTGCTTGCTCCGGTGCTGGGTCCCACTGCACAAAGCCCCAGGTGGCACCAGGCTTTCCTGTCTGAAACACCCTGCTGTCTACTGGAACTGGCACCGGCTTTTGCTTGGGAAAGGTGATCAGTAGTAGCTGAAACACTGTCTGGTTTTGAAGCAGACAGAAAGCAGGCTTCCAAAGTGATTTTGATTCTCCAAATCAAAAGCCAGGCACGGACCAGTCTGTGTGGGATTGAGAAGTCACAGAATGATGCCAGCTCCAGAGCCTCTGTGCTTACCACCCTACCATCCGCCTCAGCAGAGCAAGCGAGCCTTCACATCTCCTGCTGCATCTCTTAGTGGTTGCAGCTTTCCCACCTGATCCCATGAGCTCCTGGCCTCACGAAACAGGTATGCTGCCAGAGGGATGTCATACAGGAGCACAACCCACGGGTTGATCGGCACCAGGGGGCTGTGCTACGGGGAGGTGGACAGGGATTCACTGCTCTCAACCTGCTGGGCTCCCAGAGGTACTGCCACAGCCACGGATAACCACAGCTTGGCCACAGCCAGACCGTCGTGAGCAGAGCTGGGATCTCGGCTACCTGGGCGCACAGTCCAAGGCTCTGCTCACACTCTTCGAACTCCTGCCTTCAGCCACACTACCAGATTAAAACCCCAGACAAAAGCAAAGCGAGACAAACGGCACAGAAATTGAAAACGAGCTGAACTGAAGAAACTGCGGTGACTAGCGTGCAGCTACAAGAGAACTTTACATTGTGCAGTAGCATCAGCAACCTTGCGCCCGTGCCTTTGCCTTACAGTAACAGCCAGCTTCAAAAGCATGTGCCTGGGTTTGTCTGCAAAGTGCCAGTGGAAGGCTTGTGTTGAGAAGCCAGTGTCAAGCATCGGCTCTCTGAAAAAGGCCCGTCACATCATTTGGACCGTTAGGCAAAAGAAACGTGCACTCTACACCATGCTTGGTTCAAGACTGCTGCA
>JBCJKH010029245.1:0-11275 GCA_039877255.1 Loriculus beryllinus | reverse complement strand
GAGCAGCTTGCTCCAAGCCCCTGTGTCCAACCTGGCCTTGAACACTGCCAGGGATGGGGCAGCCCCAGCTTCTCTGGACAGTTCTTGTTCTGTGGGTGCAGAGGTGAAGGGAGGTGCAGAGCAGGAGGGTCCCAGGGTGCTGGTGGCCCCTCTTGTCACGCAGCCACGCCTGGATTCCAGCTGGCGCTGCCCCTTGTGCTGGAGTTTTGTATCATCTCCAGCACTCTCTCCAGTGCTTTCAACAACTCCAGTGAAGCCGTCCAGATTCAAAGAGGCTGCAGCCCGTCGTTTCCAGAGCTCCCTGCACGCAGGTAGCAGCAGCTCGCCAAGCGCATCCCTGTGTGTGAAACTTCTCACAGTCCCCCCTTTCTGTTCCTAGGGGTGGATTTAACTGTTATTATGTTATCCTGGAACGAGGATGCCAGAAAACATATATTAGGGCAATAACCATATCATAAATATGTATTTGCACTAGGGTGGACAAATACATCTGCTGAATGATTTTTTTAGAGTAAAATCACTTCACAGGATAAATTATTCAGTGATTAATATTTGCCCAGTTGCAATGTGTGCAGAGTTATCCTAATGTGTGTGTAGGCCAGAACTGAATCAGTAATGCAGAAAGCGCTTGTGCTGTATTTCTACAGCTGTTAAATATTAAGGGTCTGTTGGTCATGTGCACAAAGGCCACATAAATCATTTTGGCTCTGTAAAGGGGCCTTGAAGTATGAGGAAATTGCATTGCTGCTTGTTTTATGTCCTTCGTATGCAAGTAAGAGAGGTAGGAGAATGTTTAATGTGAACGTGAGACTCTGACTGCACTGCTGGTGGATTTGTGGAGCTTTCCAAGTGACAAAACGTCTTAAAGAGTAAACTCTTGGATGGTTTTGAGGCTTGGCAGCTCTTGAGCCTGTGCTCCTACAGCCTCCTTCCCCCTCACTGATGACCAGGCATCCATTCTATAGAACAGTCTCAAACATCACCCCCACAATGGTGCTGTGTTAAAGGCAGGGGGTCTTCTTGTGGTTTGGAGGGTTTCAGAGCAGTGGCACAGCCCAGTCTCGAATCTCTGAGCTCCGCAGGACTGGTTAGTACTGGGAGGCAGGAGACCGAAGGGGGCTGAGTTGAGCAGTACTGGGATGTGATGATACCCTAGAGTTGGACACCAGAGACTCCCTGGTGTCCTGATGGCTGTGTGCTGCGATAAACGGTGCTCACTGCTCAAGGGACCAGCGGTGGGAGGGGGCTCGGTGGTGCTGGAGGAGAAGCAGCCAGGCTGTCACTGTGATATCATAACCAGTGCAAGTGTCCTGTGATCTGGTGGAGCATCGAGGCAGACCTTGAGCTGTAAATTATTCACGTAAAGGGCTAATACAGCAAACATTACAGAGCTGTGCCAAAACACTGCTTAGTTGTTTGTTACGCTCGACTGCGATACAGATGAATGATCCTTTTGTCTTAGGCACTGTTGGGTGACACACTGATCTCTAACTAATGCTTATCACAGCAGAAATGCAAGTACCCATGAAATGAAATTTCACTGTAGTAATTAAACATTTTGGTTACAGATTAATCTCCCATGTTCAATACAAGTTTGCTTTGTTTTTTCGAAGGCAGTAGGTTGAACTTCAGGAGTGTGAAACGCAATATTAAGCCCCAGAGAGTGCATAAACCCTGCATTTATTCCAGCCAACTTGTTGGATGAATGGGGTGGCACCTATAGCAGAGAAACAGAAGTACCACTACTTGAGGTGGTGAGTGACATTTCCAGGCTCTGACTAGAGGTGAAATGATTTCACACTGCCAGGGGTAAATGCATGGCAAAAAAGAGAGATGCAAACCCAGCCCTCCTGTGCCTGTTCTATTCCGAGTCTTTCCGGCAGATGGGGGATATGTGTTCCTCCAACCTGAACTATTTAGAAAGGCAACGCAAGGTGTTTGCAGGAACTGCAACTGAACCAGCTCAGATCTCAAGGCAGCTGAAGGCAGCGTGTGAGCGCTGCTGGCGTAACTGTGCTGCCCGTTTCTGCCTTCAGCTGAGCAGGAACATGAGGTTTACTATTGCAGAAAGTCCTCATGTACCTGGGCATGGCGATGCCTCAGCTCAGAGCTGTCCCCACTAGACAGTCACAATGCCAACAGTGAGTTCTTAATTCTGTCCTTGTAGGACACTCCTACATTAAAAGAAAAATCGGGTTTTTCCTCCAAAGTGGATTTTATGGTGATTATTTTCTTTGCATTGATTTTTTAAGTTGCATTTCAAAGTTTGTTCAACAAGCCAAAAATTCTGTGTTTAAAGAAATGTATTTGTACCAGTTACTTTCGTTCTGCTGGGAAGCGGTGCTAGGACAGTATAGAAGGGAGCCAATAAAGCCTGTCTAAAATTGAGCCTGAATTCTGGCAGCCCAGTTTCCCACATGCCTCTGCTTTCCCTCTTCTGCAGAGCTGCTTTCCAGGACTTCAGGCCCATGGGTTTAATTAGAAAAACAGCCCCACATCTCGCTATTGGTCAGAAGCAGCCTGGGCTCGAGGACCTGCAGGAGTTAAGGCTGTTTCTCCCGTTGTGGAGGTTTCCTGAGGTCTGCTGCAGATCCTGTTTCTCCTTCGTGATGGGTGTGAGCGGGTGAAACCAGCCTGGGTCCTTTCCCAGACTCAGGACTAGCTGGGCTCGGTCTGCCTTGGCAAGGGCTGTGTTCATGGGCTATCATGGAGCCACAATCCATCACCAGGCTGCTCTGTGCTGTGTTGAGGAGCAATCGCTAAGGCAGGCTGGGAAGCCTGACTGACCAATCCCGCAGTTCACTCTGTGTGTATTTACTTCATCCCTCTGAAGGCCCTTTGGGCCCAGCCTGCCCCCACAGCCTGCCCTGTTAGCTCTGGGGTAGCTGTGGGATGGAGGCCTTTCCAAAGAAGTAAAGACTCTGTAAGGTAAAGAACACAGAAGTGCACCACGGTGCTACAGATGCTGCTGGGGTGCTCCTTTGAAATCCTTGTCAGTTAGTGGAAATACATTACTATTTCCAAAGGGATTAGGAGCACATTTGCCCATAGCTGAGAGCTTACTTATGTTTGCAGCATTTCTTCTAGGTCAAAGGACAGAGAGTCCAATTTTTTCGGTGTTTTACCAATTTTCACACTACAGCATGTAAAAAATCCTTCTGTTATTGTTATTATTTTTTTGGATACACGTGTAATGCTCTGGGATCTCCTGTGAATGTGGTTTTCATCCACAAAGGTACTGGACTCATAATCCTTGAGACTTTCTGCATTGTTATGGAGAAATTTAATAGAAACCAGTAACATCTCTAAAGACTTTTTGCATTCTGCTTCAGAAATGTATGGAAGGAAATATCTGATAGTCTGTTAGATCCAGCAGAATCAAAATCTGTAATTTCTTCTTGTGCAAACGCAGGGTGGAGCTGTGGGATCCAAACCCACTTCAGTGCCTCTTCCCCAAACCCACCCAACGCAGTGTGTGCCCTCCTTGAAGCAGACAAAGCATCCTCCAGATGAGTTAGGGACAAACCTCTGGAATGTGGCAGGACCCCTCCCTGCAGGATGAATATCCCGGATAGCTCCGGGTTTGGTGCCAGGGGGTGTCACTGCCCTGGGGACTATGGGGGGGCTGTGGACACCTCGGGATGCCACATCCCCGCCTGCCTCTCTCTGTGCCCATCTCCCCTCCACTTCTCAGAGCTTTGACTGGTTGGTGCGTTCCAGTGCATCCCTCCACACCCAGGCATGGGGGTTGTGTATTGTTTTACATCACTAAGTGCCACTCATTCCAGATTTCACTTGGATTTACTCCCATGGAACAGGTTCACAAATGTTACTGGTGCATTTTCTGGAATTACTAGTGCCCCTCTGCACTAAAGCCCACACTGCAAAATAGAAGTAGTCTGGTATTTCATTCATGCTGATGCTGTGCTAGAGAGCTTCAGAGTGACCTACACAGACCTGCCTTGAACAGAAGGACAAGCCCCACTGCAGTGCTCTCTGCTGAGGCTCTCAACTTCATGGAAGAGCAAAGCTCATGATCCCAGAGCATTTAGGACTGCCCAGGCATGGGTAACTGAATTGATCTTGGAGCTGGTGCTAAAAATGTTTGCAGTAATGCAGCATCTGGAGGGTCTCCACTGCACGCATTTATTTGATGCAGAAGTACTTTGGTCTAGAAGGTAAAACTGATAAACCAAACCATTCATTTCTTAAAGTTCAATTCACCACTTAAAGGATAGAAAATAAACCAGGCTAAGCCGCAGCAACAATGAACAGCGAGATACAGGATTTAAGGCAAAGCCCACTGTGGATGGGAATGCTTCTCTCGCGTAAATCAAATTTATCTCTGTGGAGCAGAAGGCTGTTTTATAAAGTTCAGACAGGAAAAAAAAATAATAACAGAAAACTTCCAGAGAAGGTGTCTTCAATAGCTGGTAAAAAACAAGCATCTGCCCCTATGAAGAGGGATATCTGATACTTCCAGAAATGCAGAGCACCAGTACCATCTGTGCCCTGGGCTGCAGGTTCAGACCCAAACCAATCTGTGCCTTTGATTGCCAGCACCAAGCAGTGGTCTTCTTAAGAAGCTGTTTGTAGAAACTGAGGTTTGGGTCAATGCTATTGAAAACAAGCTGCTATAGCAAAGGACACGAGTTATTCGTTAGTGTGAGTGAAATACTTCTGTTGTCCTAAGCAATAAATAAGCAGGGACTGTGCTGCAAACACCAGTGGTCAGGTACAGTACTTGGCTGCGCTGCTGTTGCAGCATTAGTTCCTGGTAATTCCGGATTTAATTTGCAGCTTCATTTGGGATGCAGCCTTAGGATGGAGGAAAGGTACCCAAGACACTGTGGTCAGGAGGTGCTGTGGCCATTGGGCAGCTCCGTTGGTGTCTCTGTGACGGGTGTGCAGGGCCATTTTACACAACACTGAGTGGTAAGTGAAGGATATTAGAGTGTTTAAAATGAGCCAAAGGTAAGACAAAAGCCATCTCATGGCAATTAGGAGATTAGTGATAGCTTTAAGCATTGAAGAAGAAAGTGATTTCCAAAGTACTTGTTTTCAATAAGTAACTTTTTCCCTTGGACCTCTCAGCAGAACTATTTCTGGTGTGAGCTGTTCCTCTCCCCTCCTGCTGCCCCTGGCCCAGGTGCACAAGCCATGGTTCATTTCATGCCATAATAATGACATCCATCATGTCACTGTTCACCACCCAGCCAGCAGCTGCTCCTCTCAGCTCTGCCAGTGCCACCCATGCATAGGGGAATGCTGGCAAATGGGGCTCCACTGGGCTAATAACTCCTTGTGTGTTGGACCCTCCATGCTGCTGCCGCCTCTGTCTCCTGTGCAGGTGATGCTCAGCAGTGCTCAACAGAAGGCTTCAGCCTGTCCCAATGGTACTGACTCCCTGCCAGGCACATGGTACCGGTGGCAGGGGCTTGAGGAGCACTAAGGAGCTGCCTACCTCCACCTCCCACCCTGAGCATGGTGTCCACATGGGTGTAGGGTCTTGCCTGGAGTCTGCACCTTCCCTGGGGCATGGCAGGAACCAGCGGCTGCTCCCCTTCTCCCAGGGAGGAGGTTCAGCTCTCCAAGGATGAGCAGCCTGTTTGTGTTAACAAACCTGTAGTAACCTTGGGTTTAGGTCCGTCATCATCTCTTATTCAACAGAGTGATTTCAGTTCTGAGCTGTAGCAGTTCACTGCCTATTTGTACAGCTCAATTACTAATTTATAGCATCCTAAACCCCCATGCGGTGAGTGAGTAAAGTGAAAGAAAAAGACTAGTAAGGAAAAGAGGCAAGAAGGTGGTAACCCAAAGGAAAAGGAGAACTGGACAGCAGAGTCCAGGGGGAGATCTGAGTGAGGAGCCCCAGAAGAAGAGTTCATGGGAATGGTGACTTTGGGGAACAGCACTGGAGCAGAGATAAAGAGACAATGGGAAGATGCTCCAAGAATAGCAAATCACTTGATACTGAGAGTTAGAGATGAGAGAGAAGAAACTGGAGCAACAGAGACTGCAAGAACAGAATAAATGTGAGGTGAAAGGGGGTGAATTTATCCCTATGATGATGGCAACTGTAAATGTTCACAGCCAGCATCCAAGGAGATAGGTATTTATGTATGAGGACGAGGTGGGAAGTAAAAGGGAAGAGAACAAGTGATTAAATAATCAGGAAGAACAATTTTAACTTGAGTCTTTTAAAGGGGGTGCTGAGTTTGCTCCGACTGGAACCGTAGTAAAATACAATGAAAAGACAGCAGAGTTGCAAGTTGGTTAAAATACAATCTCACTTGTTGGTTGAAAGCAGAGCCATTAGCAGAAACTCCTCATTTAAGAATTAGTTATCTCCTTGCCTCGGGGTTTTTCTGCTTGACATCGTGAAATAGCTTGTCAAGCTGGTGTATGTCTGAATGTAGCTGTTGAGTGACAGACCCGCTGCCTCTCGGTGCAGTGGTCTTGCTTGGAAACGCCTCTTGTCTCCAAGTTCAATCCTGGTTGGATTTCCCTGCTCCACCAGCTTTGGCAGGAAGCACCCAGCCTCTTGCTGAATGCTGGGCATTGGATTTTTATGTCAAAATAACTCTACTGGGATTTGGGGCCCTTTGTTGTAAAGCCAGTCCAGGGGAAGGCACAGCCCGAGCTGCTGTGTGCCCATGAACCCATCCCAACTGACTCCCCCTTTCCCTAAGGATGTGCCCGTTAAAACATGAACATACTAACACAAGGCTGAGTGCAGAGCTTTCTGACTGTGTTCCTGCTGCCAAGCACCTCTCCTTCTCTTTTTCCTCTTCCTGCGCAAGTGGTGCTATTGCAAACCTATTAATCAGGTGTGGTTTAAAGCTCACCTTTTTCCTGCCTGTAAAACCACATTTTCCAAGTCCTCTCCAGAGCCTCTGACACATTTTTGGACACCCCCTTCCCATACTATAATATACAGGCTGGGCTCTACTTTGCCTTCTGCCTTTGACACTTTTTCACCATTATTCATAGGATCCCAGACTGGTTTGTGCGGGAAGGGACCTTAAAACTCACACAGTCCCCACCCCTGCTATGGGCAGGGACACCTTCCACTAGACCAAGTTGCTCCAAACCCCTTCTAGCCTGTATCCAAGCTTGGATTTGAGGTCAGTGTTCTTTGAAAACATTAGTTTCAACAAATGAGACTTCAGTACTGTCTGTAAATCCCAGGATTAAGCAAATGAATGTCCTCAGGAATATCGGAGCTGCCTTTTTGGAAGATTTTAGAGGTGAAGCCCCAACAGGTGACTGAGGTTCCTTGTCTCAGTTCTTGTCTTGTAGATTTTTTAAATCTACAGCTCCTAATTTCATTGTACCTGCCAAAAAGGCAGGACAGAATCAGGAATCTGGCTCCTGGTCCTCTTCTTCACTCTCTTCCCTGAGATTTCTTTGCACCAATGTCATTTGTGGTGGGGGCAAAGTGGAGCACGCAAATTATGTTCAGAGTAATGGCAAGCCTGAAAATAGCTCTCAATTAGCAATTGATTGCAATTAATTGGAACAACATAGGCTGACATGATAGCTTCATATCTCCAGAGCATTTCTGAGTTCATGAGTTCTAATTTTCAAATGTGATGGCTCCATATTTCCATAACCATCTGGCAGCACATTACAGAGTGCATCTTCACGAAGCAGGAGCAGTACACACTTTGGCTTGGCTAACTACGAGAGGTGTCCAAACCAGGGCTCAAGTGGCAACGTAAACTGTGGGGTTTACCTATAGGTATGCAAATGTGTACAGATGTGTGTATCTCGAGGTCTTTCCTACCAGACCAGAGCTGTGTGGAGTCGTGGATGCAAAACGCAGTGGGTGCTGCTGCCCCAGCTGAGGAAGCTGCCCTGGCTTTGCCTTGAGGCACTGATGCTTCATTGACATTCATGTAATTCCGTTTCTCTGCTTTAGCTGCTGAGGAGCCTGCGGGAATGCTCATGAGGGTAATGCTAAAATTAGGGCACTGGGAGGGGACGTGTTTTCTGATGATTCCGGCTGATTTGGTTTATACCTGTGTTGTAACTAATGGGTGATTGAAATTTATTTCTTAATAAACATCAGGAATACATCAGTGCAGAGCGGCTGGGTGTGGGGGGGTGGTGTCAATCCTCAACCCACCTGCACTGGGTTTTGTGTCAATTCAATGTCCTACCAGGGGGGTTTGTGTCTTTTCCTGCTGATAGGTGACACAGATCTGAGCTCCCCACATGAAAATGCCAGGGGATTGCTCAGGGAAGACGAAGAAAACCCTCACTCTTCAACCAAGGTTGGCTTAATTCAGTCATACCACTTCCATGTTCTTGGGTGTAAATTTAAAGTGACAGAAGGTCCAAGGAATGATTGTATTAAGATATGGTGTAAATACAGCAATAGTAAGTTCAAAAAGATACAGAAAAGTCTTACATTTGAGAGGCCAAGGCTGGACTTGAAGGAGGAAGATGCTGGAAGTGGCAGCTCTTAATTCTCTGTGCACCCAACTTAAACAAGCTGGAGATGTTTGACAGAGAGATGGAAAAGCAAACACTGTGGGCAGAAGAACACTTCTGATTCTGTTTTTATACCAATGTCATTTTCCCAGGGGAAGATAAATGCCACGGTTCTGATCACCAAATATTGTTTCTAATCACAGTATTTGGAAAGGGGAGTACAAAGCAAGGAGGCCAGCAGCACTGGATTAATCCTTGAATTACTTCTTATACTGGGAATGCTGAACAGTCAGACCTCTTCAACCTATAAACCAGGCTATTCATTTCCCTTCTCTTCTTCAGGCTAAATGTTTGTTAAACTGTCAATGAAGAATGCAGGTGAGAATTGGAAGGGTATTGCTTGGCTATGCTCTTGCTTCTGTACAGCCAAAGGTTTTCCTTAGTGGATGAGAGCTACAGGGTGAAAAGGCAGATAAATCTGGTTGTACAAGCCTGAATGATGTCTACAGTCCTTCCAGGGGAGGATTTGGTGAAAAAGACAGCTATGGTTAGACTGATAAAGAGGCTTCAAAAAAGGATTGATTTGAAGAGACCATAATCAGAAACAATTAGAAGCTGACAGATGACTTGAGTTAATGACAAGACATTTGCTGAGGTATCACCCCACCCTGGGAAGGATGCTGATGGGACAGGCCAGGCTGCTCCTGCAGTGGAGACAGCCACCCTTACCGACAGCTTGTTGTGGTGGGAGGTGCCTGAAGCTGAAGGGTCCCCATGGGAGGGGTGTGCTGGGTATCATAGAATCGTAGAGTCCCAGCTGAGAAGGGACCTTATGGATCATCTGCTCCAATCATTCTAGGCAAAACACGGCCTGGACTACATGTCCTAGCACCTTGTCCGGACAAATCTTTGCAGTGTCCTGTGTTGGGGTGTCCACCACTTCCTTGGGGAGATTATTCCAGTAGCTGGTTGTTTTCAATGTGAAGTCGAGGGTGTTTATTGCATAGAAAAATGATGCCCAGAAAACCAAATTGACCATGGAAGTGGTTTTCCTCTGATAAATAGGCTTTTGCTATTCAGTGCAAGGAGGAGCCTGCATGCCATGGGGTACATCACGATGGTCAGGAATATCTGACCACTCCGATGGCCACAGTTAAGCAATTTCTCCAGACGCTTTCTGTTTCTTACCATTCTGCTGCTCACACTTTGTGCTTCCCTTCCCACCCTGAATTTTAACTTCAGCACATGTTACTTTGAGAAAGATCCACATATAAATATTTTGGCTCATTTCATATGCCTTCTGGTATGTTAACACCAGGTCTCATATTTTCTCCACCATTTGGGGAACTTATTTTTATTTTCAAACAAATCTGATACTCTTACCTAAGTTCACTTCCAGATTCGAGCGTTTTAGGGAAAATCACAGGAGCTCTGGTAAAATGACAGTGCTGGGAGAGAGCCTCCTGATAGAAGCGTACGTGCTGGCTGGGGACAAGTTCTCTTGCATGAAGCGTAGACCTCTGCAGACAGAGAGGCCATGGGCAAATAATTCTGGTTTTTACACTGGGTTGGCAAGTTAAGAAAATATAAATGGAAAACCCTTTAAAATAGAAGAATTAAATTAGTAGACTGGGCTAGGAAGGAAGCTGGGATCTGAGGAGAGCAGCTCACGTCCTGTCTCCATCAGTTCCCCTCCTTCCCTCTCCCTGCCTCCTTTGAACATATGGGAGAGTTCAAAGCAATAACATTACTGTCAAGTCCATCCCTGGCTTTGTTTGCTTGCTGAAATTTGACTGAAGATACTTGATCCCAAATGCAAATAAACCTGCCACGTGCCCGTCCTGCTGCCAGCACCCTTCCCTGAGCCAATTACTTGCATGGCATTTGTCATTGTTCCTAAGCTTTACCTTGGTAATTTTATTTAGACAGGGGCATTTTCTGCTGATAAATCTGGCTCGATTACCAAGTCAGAATATATTTATTAAAACACCAATTAGACCTTGGTCTCTCATCAATCACAACACCTTTAATTCATGCATGGGTGCCAAACTTGTTCGAGGCGTTGTGCACGCATGAATGAGTGATCTAAATCAAATTGTCACTTCACCACCATCACCTTATCTTCAGACCTAGAGGCAATCCATTTTTTATTTACTATATGAATAATGTGCAGTATTTTTAAAAGCTTCAACTCCTCAATGTTTTTGGTGTGGAAGGGAAAATGTTTGCTTCACCAGGTTGCAAACAAAGGGAAGCATGGAGGCAAGGGCATCAGCCCCTCAGGTGCTCCATGGATAGGTCCCCATGGGCTGGAGGGGATGGGGCCTGGCCGAGGGTGGCTCAGAGGCTGCCTGGCTTGGAGACTGCCTGGCTCAGAGCAGGAGCTACCCATTCCCACCTGCTGATAGTCCTGGCTGTGGTGTTAGGTACTACTCAGGTGGGGCTCATTTGCTGCAATTAGCCCCAGCAGAAGCGATAAAGTGTGGAGAAATCAGCAAAGCCTGAGGACAGTTGAGAGGTTAAAGACAGAGGAACAAGGAAGAAGAAAAGGAATATGAACTAGAAATAGAAGCAGAAACCTAAAGCTAATAGCTTTAGGGCTCTAAAGCAAAAGAAGCAGTAAGAACAGTACAAGGACAACAGAAATGGATGAGACTGGATTGAGAGCACTCGAATTAGGATGCTCACAGGCAAAAGTTGGTACAGCCCATGCGTTTCCTCTTAGGCAGAAGCTCTTCCCTGTGAGGGTGCTGAGGCGTTGGCACAGGGTGCCTAGAGAAGCTGTGGCTGCCCCATCCCTGGCAGTGTTCAAGGCCAGGTTGGACACAGGGGCTTG
>JBCJKH010029244.1:0-16403 GCA_039877255.1 Loriculus beryllinus | reverse complement strand
AGAACCAAGGAGTGAGCCAACAAGCTACAAAGGACATAAGAAATGGCTACAGTTTGATTACAGCAATTCTAAGAAGCGAGATCCATCTCCCCTGCCAGATCCTTGAAAGCAGTGTCTCACTGAAAATACCGAAGGAACGGTAGGCAACTTTGGAAGCAAATTAAAAGAACACTCATAACCTCAGGGATTGTATACATTTAATCTCTTGTTAGACACTACTGATGAAACCAGAATCAGCTTAATTCCCAGAGATCCAATTCTTTGCATAATACATAGTCAAGGCAACAATAACAAGCTTAGGAAACTGCAGAAAGTGATTAAAAAAGGGAGTTTGATCAAAAATATTGAACTCAGTCAACTACCGGCAAATCCTGAGCTGAACTCTGAAAATAAAGTTATAAAGAGGAAGAAGCTAGAAAACTGTAGAAGTTTCAGCTCTTTTCCTTCAGACATTACAAGATAATAGATATAAGTTAAAGAATTGGTCTGTAATTCAAGGGAAGAAATAAAAAGATTATTCAAAATGAAAAGGAATGAACCAGCCTAATATAAAGCATAAGAAAATAATCCTTTCAGAACACTCAGAGACTCCTTCAGCCTTTTCTGTTCCGTACACCTGAACTTTGTTAATGTTCTCAGCATTTGTCTTTTTTCAGATACATGCACTCTGGGATTAATAACATAGAGCTACTTGACCTACAGAAAGAGCTCCTTATATAACTAGCACGGTAACAGATGCAGCATTTCTTTAACAGGAGTGACAATCAGTGTACCCCTTCTGCCACTCATCCAGTATGACACTAACCCTTTCTGAGTTACTTGCCTACACTGTAAAAGTAAACCCAAAGCTTCCTGAATCAAACAGCCTTCCCTTGGGATGTTTTAACTTGTGACAGCTCAATACCTCACATGTTTCTTTCATCAGGTTTAGCCTCTAACACTTTCTGCTTTTCCTGCCTGCAAAGCCTTTGAGCAAGTCGACCCATTGGCCAGAGATGGTCAGAAGAGAAGCAAAACCTGGAGGGAGATGATAGCGTTTCTAGTGGACTAAATTCTTAGTGTAGATATATGCCAATGTATAAGCCCAGCTACAAACACACTGCTTACCTGCAGGTATGCACCTAGACAGAAATGTATCCTAAAATCTTAAGTTTTCAAAGACGACAATTAGCTTTTCAGTCCAGACTATGTCCTACAAGACTAAGGCTGAACCATACCAAACATGCCAGTCTATTTTATCCACCTGGGATCAACTGGCTCTAAATTGTGAATATTTTGGGTAGGCTTAATCTCACCTTAATTTAATCACCTAGTCTAGATGTCTGTATCTGTGCTAGTTAATTTAGGGGTTTCTTCAGTTAAAGAAAAAGAAATAAGGGTTTCAAGGTGATTCATCTGTCCTATTTTAGTTGATCTACATTACAATAAGATTGATCACACCTTAAATTTTATTACGTCGAATGACTCAGTCTCTGTCTGACTTGGTAAATGGAGCATAACTACTGGCTCATATATTTTGAACATAAAATGCAACCTTCTGCTGACAATGTAGATGAGACAAAAAAAGGACCATTGGCTTTCTCCATCTTAGCTTCCATATCGGTTTTCATAATGCAGAGGAGTAAAAATGTATTTTGTTTTATGATTTTCCACAACCTTTGTAAATCCAAATTAGAAAAGGAGTTGTGTCTAAGGCATTCCCTGCTGAATATCTGGATGTCCCAATTTCTACTTGATACTGAAAAATGCCAAATTATGAATCTTGCTTTGAATTAATTTTCCTATCCAAGCTCTACTAGTAGAAATAAAACGGGATCTAATGCAGTACAGTATCAGTCTTTAGACCTACCATGAACTGATGTGGGTGGGGTTTTTCAAAGCCAAACGTGACTAACACGTTTTTTTTCCAAAACCCAAACTCATTATAATTAAATGTAATTACAATCCCCACAGCTTTAAATCAAAGTTCACTCAAAATGAAAACAACTTCTGCTAGATTAAATTATTTTCTCCCCTGCTGGTGGCATGGTAAAAGCTGAACTAAATAAGGGAAGCATTTACAATTACCAAACAAACTCACAGATATATATACACTTTTCTTAATCCAATGTAAACAGTAATTAAGGAAGTAGCCTTAATTACTACAATAAAGTCAAAAGAATTAATTTAAAATACCACTGATATTTTCCAAACTGCCCAAAATTTTGACTACCTCTACTTCTGCATTGCCAGGTGTGAAAAGCCAGTTCCCTTATTATTTCAGTGTGCAGAATTCACTACCAGGAAAGTTAATAACAGCTGAGGTTACCCAGCATCTCTGAACGCTACATCCAGAATGCCACATCTTCTTCCAAATTTGACAATATTTGCCAAAGTAGTTTCCAGGTATACTGTACAATTCCCCAGCCTACCAACAAGGCAGTCCTTGGACAAAAAGATCAAACCTTGGTTCCACCGAATGCAGAGGGAGTCCTGACACTAATCGCAATGAGGTGAAAATTAGCGTCTGGTGCAGAAATAAATGGAGGGGGTGTATATGAAGTTATTTGTTGCATTTCTTATAAGGAGTCAGCCTTACCTTTGAGTCATTCTATAGTAAATGCCACATCACTGTTCAATTGTATGGAAATGGTGATTAGTGGTTCTGCAAATGTTTTGTTTGGGATTTGCATTTTCTCATCAAAGTATACTCCTCTGCATTCGTATGCTGTCAACCTCTTTCAGATGTGACAGCTCAATACAGAGATGCCTTAGCTATATCAGGAAGAGAAGAAAACATTATACCACAAAAAAACATGTAGGCTAAACAGAGATTCTGAGTTCAGCCACAAGGTTTCAGAATTGGAGGGAGCCGTGGCAAAATATTTTGGCTTGACTAAATACCATGCCCCAGAATTTAAGCTACTGTCAGTTCATAAAAAAGCAATTCCAGAGACTAAGGCAGAATGAAAACTAGCAGGGAATTTTAGCTTCCACATCAAATTTATGAGTTTAAAGTATTTTTACTTTAAGATATTCTGCTTTTACTTTAAGACTGCTGGTTCATGATCAACTTGGCATCCACCAGAGCCCCAGGTTCTTTTCTGCAAAGTGTCCTTCCTGCCAGTTAGCCTTCAGCATATACTAGTGCTTGGGTTGTCCCTCTGCAGGTACAGAGCCTGGCACTTCTTCTTGAACATTATAAGGTTTCTGTTGACCATTTCTCCAGCCTGTCAAGGTCCCTCTGGATGGCAGCACTACCCTTTGATGTATCAGAAGATAAACTTGTGCCTGAAATATAAAACTTGGGACAGCTTCCTCATCATTTCTTCCAGGATCTACAAATAAAAGGCCTCAGGACTGGTCTTAGTAGATCTCTCCTTCTCTGGGGAAGTATGAGATACACAGGTTCATTAGGTACACCCACCCAGTTCTGTGTTCACTCCAACAGCACAAGGGGTAGGTGCATTTTATAGATAACCTTTTAATTAGGCAAATTACATTCCTCACTAGAATGTCACCTTTAAGGCACTGAAGTAAAATAAAAAAAAGGATTTTTTCCTCAAAAATAACTCTCGACCACAATTTCTGTTCTATCAAAACAAGCCTCAAAAAGACAGATTCTTTCTCAAATGTGCCAGCAGTTTTTGAGAGAAAACAATATTCAAATAGGAAAAAAAGAGGTAAATCTATAAGAAAAGCAAGGAGCTTTTCCTGTGGAAAAATATGAGTGTCACAGGTTTAAATATTTTTAAATATTAAATTTATTACCTGCTTGAAATTCACTATAAAAACAATGCTATTTCAGGGAACTGATAAAAACTCTTGCCAAACTAATATAAAAAATGAAAGCTTAGATTTTGCTAGCAAACAAACAAGAAAAAAAAAGTGGCTTAAGACTACTCTAAGGCTCATTCCACTTTTTTCTTTACAGCTTTTCATTAAATTCCATTAACTTATGATCAAATCCTGAAGTGTATTTAAATTTACTGACTTCAGGAATGATTCCAACAGCACCAGACTAATGAGAGAATCAGGTCTTAAGAGTCACTTGTATAAATACTTTCACACCTTTACATAGCAACTTTTTCTGGGTTTTTTTTTTAACATTATTACATATTAGTAGCAGGGCTCTTGCAGGCTGCACATTCCTCACTCATCACTGCTACTTTTAAAAACATTTGTTTAATGAGGCTGTGATCAAAATCAGTTTTTTCATGTTTGCTGGGTATCATCATACCCTAGACCTTTTGGACTACACTGGTGTGAATGACTATAATACATTAGTCTGCAAACGGCTCTGAAAATAAGAAGACAACCAAATACCCCAAGGGGGTGGAACTTCACAGGGCCCCAAAAAGAAGCTTTTATGAGGCGACACCTTATCAAGGCAAATTGAATTCATCCAAAAGTTTTATAACAAGGTTGAACTGATATGAATTTTCTACAGTTTTAACAGCTGCTAATCATTAAACACATTTTAGATAATCATCTGATATTCATTTAACATGCAATAACATTTTTTATTGAAGTTAACATAATTGTACATCTTAACTTTGTTGAAAATGTTCCCTTAGGAACAAAATTATCTGCAAAGTAATATCATAAGTTGTGTGCCTCCTGGGTTAAACCAATTTTGTAAACACACATTAAGTGAACACATATCATTATGACATTATTCTGATGCCATGCATAACCCTTGCTTTAATATGCATAGTAAATACTTTGCCTGGGCATTTTTTTTCAATATCACTGATTTACTCACTCTGGAGAGGTCAAGAGAGGAAATACAGACACTGCAGGCTACTCTTTTACAGTTACCATGTTCTTTCCTATTTTGAGAAAGATTTTTTCATACTAGATTTTTTTTCTGGTCCCCTAAGATCCTTCTCTTGACTTCAAGGAAACTCCTCCCAGAAAAATTACTTAGGCTCTAATCCTAGAAGCTGATCTGTGTCAATGGACATACACAATGTCCCACTGAATTAAGTGGAGCTCAATATGAAGGTTTTGTGGACCTATTATGAAGAGCTAATCAAAATACAACGTTTTTCCAAGATAAGGTCTATATTTATATCTACAGTGATTAACTGGTTAGTGTTTAGCTTCCAGTTATGCTAGCCTACTTTCATAATACAATATAACAGGAATCCAAAAAGAACAATAAAAATGTTTTAAAATCTGGAATTATATTTGTTTCAGTGGCTTTCTGACAAATTTGTTTCTAAAAAGATTTCAAAATGAGTTTATACAAATAGATATGTTTGTAAATCTTTTTTTTTCCTCCAAATTAGTCAATTTCAAGCTACACGAAAAGAAAAACTCCTAGTTAATCCTTTGCCTGAAAATTGTCGCTATTTTGGTGAATAACATCATGAATCAGAACTGCAGTGAAAGTGAATTGCATGTACCTACCCAAAGACGATTCTTGACAAAAGCTTCCTTAAGTAGAAATCTAATAAACTTATAGCCACAAAAAGCTGAAGTTTTCCAAAGACTTTACAAGCTGCTTGGAATTTTTCTGACTTACTGATCGAAAGAAAGTCAAGAGGAAAATTCCAATAAAATTGTATGTAAGCCAAACGTTTGTTTATGTTTGTATGGATTAGCATTCACACGTTTCCTGTTACTAGACTTCCTATTAGTGATGTTTAACTTTAACCACATATCCTGGGTTAAGGAATAACTCCTGAAGTCAATTTCCTGATTAGGCTAAGAAAGGTCAAAGGTTAATTTTGCAGCCACATGGTTAAGCTACAAACAACTACTGCATAGCCTTGTTTTAACATATAAAGTTACTGCAAATATTAGCTAAAGGAGGTGGCACACTCCGGTGATTACACAAAAGTGTTGGGAAAAAATGATCCCTGAGGCTTGTTCACTCCAAGCGAAATTTACTTCCTTCACATGCACACACAGAATACACATCAGTGAAAACGTGGTCTCAAATATGGTAAGGCCAACCTGCAACTACAAATGTGTACATCCTTTTAAACATGACTGTGTGACCACTGCCAGAATCCACCATTCATCCAAGAAACTTCCCACTGCACATCCTCTCACAGACTTTCTCCATACACTTACTACAGTCCTTCCAGAAGAAAGAAGATGAATACTAACACAAGAATACACAAAGATTTCTGCTTCCTTATGAAAAACAATGATGGATGATGAATTTGCAAATAATACTGCAGCAGATATTTATGTTGCATGAAATCAACAAGAATTAATGAATCAGTGTTTCTTCCATGTAAATACTAAAGAGAAAAATCCTTTGCCCAAACTGTGCAAACAAGAAGTATCTGAAAAAGTTGGTGGGACTTCTGTCTGGAGTGATACTTGTTTTCAACAGTAAAACCAATTTTTTTAATAGAGACATGAGTAACAATGGCATATTGACACGTATCAAAAACAATGAGGAAATCCAGAGTTAAAGATGATAATCCAGACTCATTCACACTGTAGAGCATTCTCCTTCTGTGGTGAATTCTCACCTACAAATTACTTTGTTCTGCTTCAGTTTTGGTAACAGAGCAAACACAGAAGATGACAGTCACATGAATGCAATCACATATACTGACATTATTAATTTTTTTTAGGTCTGTGAGACAAATGGTGGAGAAATTTGACATTGGATTTAGTGAAGTGAGTCTTGGTATTTACTTACCTCATTACAACTATTGTAGGCTAAAATATAGGGTTCCAAACTAAGTAACTTGGGTTGCAAGTCATAGTTTTAAAAGTGAAACTAGGTTACACTCTCACCCAAGGCCTAACATTGTTAATAGAGCTACAAGTCTTTTGGGATGCATTCTCTGTCCCTCTCTCATGTTATCGTTAATACTTGCATCAGTGTGACAGCATTTTACATTTGTTCTGCACAGTGAAGGCCTCAAGATAATATACAACATAGGGGAGGCAGTCATCAGTCTTTACTCAGGATTTCCTGACTGTGTGTGAACAATAACAAAATCTACTCTTTTTTTTTTTAAAAAAAAAAAAAAAAAAAAAAAAAAAAAAACAAAACTAATGCATTTGAATATATATATAAATAGAAAACATCTGTTCCTTACACTTAAACCTGGTCAAATTCCAGTCACAAGGAATTGGCTCAATTTGCACTTTTAGGCTGTTTGCAAGTAAGACATAATTCTTGTGAATCATTCATAGGCATTCACTGCTTATAAACAAAGCAAATATAAGTGGACGCACATGAGCTGTTCTTCATTCACTTCTGAGATTAACATTTGGAATTCAGTTTTCCAGACACGACTCCTTCTACCAATCAGACAGTACAACTTCTGTTCTCTGAATAGATTTCTTGAACTTTGTAAACAGGCATCACACTTGGAAAACATGTTCCATCATTCAACAAAAACGATGAAGATTACCTGAGAAATAGCAACTTTGGTCAGAAAGAACAGTCTAATGAAATTTGTTATATTTTAAGAAATCTTCATTCTTTTGTGCTGAGTGATATTTCTATTTGGCTAAAGGTATCCATTGCAGATTTTAAAGTACACTTTCTTTCCTAACATGCAGCGGAATGAGGAGAAATGGGAAAGATATCAATCAGATTTACTGACTGGATTTCACCTGTCATATTTATACCAACTCATCACTAAAAATGCAGCTTTCCTGTCCACCAGGAGCTGCCACATTACCAACAAGCTGCTCTTTCCATATCTTCCCTGCTTCAGCTTTGACATTTTATCAGATGATTTTGGTTAGTTATCCCAAATCATGAAGTTCTAGGACCATTTAGTTCTTACATTGTAGACTCTTATGTAGAACATATGACGACTTTTCAGCAGCACAAGCTCCTCTCATGTAAATCCTCCTGTCTCAGTGTTTGACTATATTGCATGTACAAATTCCCTGTATTCTCCAGTTGGGATACAGCAAGGTCTATGCCCAAGGAATCTCACCTTTGCTCTCTTCTTTTTTCTTATTATTGGGAATGTCCATACTATGGCGCCTCAGAAAACCACTGAATTTTTCAGTCTTTTGTTTCCTTGTTTCTTGCAGCCTATAACACCTACATACACATACCCAGCACATACAGATTAATTGGTTAAATTACTCTCCTAAAAATTGTCAGTGTCATTGTTTTAAATAATAGTGGAGCAACAAAAGCATATAATCAGATCCTGGAAAACCTGGGTAATATGTTCTCCTGAAATGGGGCTTTAAGCAACCTGGTCTAGTAAAAGGTATCTCTGTCCATGGCAGGAGGGTTGGAACTAGATGATCTTTAGGGTCCTTTCCAACCCAAACCATTCTGTGATTCTATGATTGCCTGTTTTCAAAGAAAGTGCCCTAACCACTAAAGCTTGATCAAAGTATTCTAGTATGGCATTGTATTGCATCACACAGCAATAAATGAACATGTACAGAATGCACCTAGAACCTGAGTCTGATTTTCCTTTCCTATTTGGAGATGAAGAGAGAAATCTGGCCTGTGGTTAGATATCACTATTCAAGATTTCCTAGAATATATATTAACTACATTCCTCATTAATCACTGTCTACTTTTGTCAAGATAATACAACAGTAACTCCAGTGAAGTTACAACACACAGTAGTACGGCTGATAGCAAAACTTGGCGCAATATCCTCAAACATAAATGGATATTTTATCTGTTTAGTGCATGCTGTCTCTTTTATTGAAACTAAAACAGTGAAACAAAAGTCATCCTGAAGAGACCAAAAGAAACTTAAATATGTATTTTTTCTAAGCATATGAATATTTTATGATCTGTGGTTTCCATAGTGCTTATTTACTTTGTTTGTTCAACATTTTGAGTTGTCAGAAAAAAACATTAGACAGAGCAACAGCAGAAAAATGGAACATAAGTCTGTAACAGAGTTCATACATTTTTCTTTCGGACACAGATATAAGAACGTGCCCACTATCACTGCATTGCAAATAACATATTAATTGTTCCTTTGCCCCAAACCTGAACCTAGACTTCAACAATTCCAGGAAATACATAATATATAATTTTAATTGTGGTCATAGTAACATGTAGAAAAAACTCAATAAAAATAATCAATAGAAGGAGAAGCCAAATTAGGTAATATTTTTGAGATAAAATAGTGTGTCTTCAGTACAATCAGTTTACAAGATTAGCAAATTTCTCACTAAATTCTACACAGATATTTTCAAGTCATTTATTTGTGAAAATAGTTTCAGAAAAGGTTAAAGTTTCAGAGATTTTTTTTTTAACCCATATCATCATAAGCTCCTCCATATATCATTCTTTCTTCATCAGTATTAAATCCCTAATTGCATGTAGTTATTTTGGTATTGGCTTTAATTGTACCCAAATTTGCTTCTTCCTTTCAGGTGATGACGGAGTGGGAAATAGCAAAGATCAGTTTGCTTGGGAGATACACACTAATTTTGACTGTGTCTTTCCAAACTCTGTGTTGCCTTCCAGTGAAAAGCAAACAGAAATATTTAAATTACCTAATTGCCTCCCAAGGCTGTACTAAACTCTTCCTTCAGTCACACTCTCTGCTTTCAGCGAACCTCAACAAGGCAAACTGAAAGCTTTCTTTGTTATCCTGGTCTATAGCACCTGAATAGTGCCAAACAAAACTAAGGTAATTCAAAGCTCTCAGGGAAAGGATTTCTTTCTCTAACTCCTCCCCAGTACCAAATAAAGAGAACACAAGCCTTTTTTTTTTTTGACTCTCAGTATTAACTAACAGCAGAGACAATAAAAATAACCTCTCCTTTATGTGACAATTTACATACATTCATCTTCCTCTTTTTTTAATTTCTTCTGAGTCTCTACTTGATTTCCTCTGGTTATTATTCACCTACATAAAGGCGTTACCTCTTATGGTATGAAGTGGTTTTACATGGAATCTTTGTAATGCAGCAACTCATAACCATAACCTAGGCTAAAATGTGTTACCTAAATTGCTGTGGTTTCAAAATTTACAAAAAGGTATTTCCTAGAGCAATCTAACTTCTCCTTTTACTACAACAACAAAGTAAACCTATTAGGAAGACTATGAGTTTGAGCAATTAATTACACACTTAATAACATTTTACAGTTTTCTGAAGACTTTAAAGTTCTTTCCAAACATTATGATTCAGATCCTGCCACCATTCCTCACACAGACTAGGGAAATAAATGGAACTATTCCAAAAGTAAATTATATTTAGGTTCTGGGAAAATTTGGATTCCGATTCAGTATTTTTTCACTAACAATTCAATGAAACAATTTTGACTGTATGCATTTTGCAGAACAGGAAAAAGAAAAAAAGACATTAAGCAACTTTACTCAGCAAAATGGTATAAAGACAAGGTTTCTTTCTTTCAACAACAGGCTTTAACTCTATGTATCTCACAGAGGTGAAGAGTTCCAAAGGCACAAAAGGTGGTCAGCCACATAACTGTTATTGAAAGCCTCAGAGCTGCATCCTACCTCACATTTTATTTCTGCAAATACTCCCTTTGCTTTTCTACCACACATAAGAACATAAAAAATGAGTAACGAACTATTGGCTAGATTTTCATGTTTATTACATAACTAATGCCACAATCAAATCAAGAAGATATATAAAAGAGTATAAACACAATATCCACAAATCTTAAGCATTTTGAGTGTACCACTGGCATGACAAAGACTTCAGCAGCTACTCAAATCACATAGATTGCAAAGGCCAATTTTTTGTCAAATAAAACGATTAAAATTTGGGTTCAAAGTTGAAAAAAAAAAAAAAAGGGAAATACTGGTTCTGATATCCCTGAGTTCGACTGTTTTAAAAACATTAAACAAATATTAGTCATTTAAAGATATTGATTCAGAGAGTATTAGCTATTTACTCAATGTTTAATAAAGTCAGGTAAAAATCAGAAAGCTCAGTACGCATTTCTGAATTCTGCATAGAAATTGCCAGTTTGGTTGTTGGAACCATGTCAAATCAAATTTTCACTAGGTTTAAAACAACCTGCATATATTCATGGTTTCCACAGACTAGTCAAGAGCTTGAAATATTGGTCTTGACTATCCAGTCAAGACCAATTGTATCCACAGAAAAGTAATTCTCAGAGGAAATTATTTGTCACGCTACTTCCAATCTGAAGATCTAAACACAGCCTTCCTCTAGCCTTTGGCACAACCCATAATAATTGGACCATAGGAGAGAGCAACAAAAATGTGGATCCACAAGATGCATGCGAAACATCACTACCAGCTCAATCATTTCCTTTCACACCTTTCCCCGCCCCCAGCCATCAGAAATAATCAGTAGCTGAAATATTGAATAACATGTCATACTCATTCACTGATGGAGGAGCAAGACAGAATGACATTTTCTGCCGATCATTTATAGCTATTGGTTGTTATAGGGTATTAACTTGCAATACACAGCCCTGTTTGAATTTCAGATGAGCAGATGGCCAGACGGATTAGCTTGTAAAATTAATATTCCAACCCATACGCAGCAGGACTTTGTATGGGTACTGACTGCTTCAAAATCCATTAAGTCATTTTAGTGGATTTTATATTTCAGGCTTTGCTTATTTTATTTTCTCCACAAATGCTGAATCCTGCAACAGCAAAAAGTAATTCTGGAATACTTCAGGATTTGGATGCCACGGCTTCATTAAATACTTCTTTCATAGCGCCAGGAGCATTAATTTCCACTGCACACCTGGTAAAAAGACCAAAATTCATTCATCTAGCTTACATGTAAATATCTGTATATTCATATTGTACAATGAGGCATACAGTGCATGGGAGCTAAAGGTATTAGATGCCTACTTTTCGCAACAGGCTTTAGCAACCCCAATAAACTTCTCAGTGCTTTTCAGAACGATTCATGGACTCTCCTGTTTAACCCCCTAAGAATTTTGTGTGTACAGATACCTGGCAGATGTCATCTGAGGTTCCCGAACTGACTAGAACACTGAAACAGGAAGGAGCAAACTCACTTACTAGCATTCATAGGGAGAGAGGCTGCAATTTGCAACCAGCCTTGGAGAAGGCGTCAAGCTCCAGCAGTTAAAAACTGCAAATTTGTCATCTCAACTGGACTTTTTTTGTAAAGCTTTCCTCAATTGCAGTCAGTTTGCCTTGGCCTTTGACCCACTGCCGACTAACATAATGCAAGTCTTGAGGGAAACTGATGTATTTTAGAGGCACCAGCTTGATTACTATTGATTACCTACTTGCCTCAATGGTAATTTCCCTTTGACGGTAACAATTCTGCCTGACTGCTCCTTCTGGGACTTGGGTTTTCTGCTCTTTTTCTTTCTTTTTTTCCAGCTGATTCCCAGAAATATATTTTGATTTTGGACAGAGCAAGGGAGGTAATAGACGGGAAGGGCTCATCTCTAATCACGGCAGGAACTTATTAAAGAAATCCATTATTGTGCCAGGGTAACCGAGAAGGTAACTCTACTTTTGAAAATTAGACTGCCCCATGAGGTAAGGTTTCCTTTTCCTCTTTGATGGGGGGTGAAAAAATAATTTAAAATAAATAATATATGAGGCATTAGAATACTCTCATATAGTTATAATCTCTCTAGATAATGTGAGACCTGAAAGGATTCCTACAGTTAAATTCCTGTGTGGTAGAAAACTAAGTTTAGAGCTGACTCTCAAATATGATGACCCAGTTGAGCGGTTCAGTAACATGACGTTGGGCCTCCAAGTGGCAGATGAGGCTTTTGTTTTATTTGTTTGACAGTAAATATCTGGGCTGTTGCTTAGCAGCCATACACAGAAACAAAGGCGTTTCCAGACAAAATAAACTACATTACAGCAGGTAAATCTTTCACAGCAATTACCAAATGGAAATGAGAACTGATCACTGAAAAACAACCGAACACCTTTGTTTCCTGCAGATGTTTTAAGCACACAAATGGCAATTTGGGATTTCTTGACAGCAATGTGAGAAGACTTCATACATTCAAAAAGAATGAGTACACTGATTTAGAAAAATTATATTCTGAAAGTCCTAGGAATTGAGACCAAAGTTTTCAAACTTCTGTCAGCTGTTAAATCCATATTTAAGACTAGATTTGTTCTTGGAGACAATGAGCATTTACAACTGCTGCCGAATTTCAGGGAATTTTCACCTGCCCTAGGAGCATTGCACTCATCTGGAACGGAAATGCAGATAACTGAGTGCCAAAGACTGAAAACCTTTTGCAGATGCTTTAATAATTTGAGATTAATTCTGCCAAGCCTTATTTCTACCTTTGTTGTCACAAATGCATCCCCACACCCCAAGTTCTCAAGCGAAAACTCCTGTGTGACACTAACCACTGCATGCTTCATTTCCCCGCAAAAGTCCGCAGCTTTTGCAGGACTCACCTCCTCTACCAAAAAAAAAGGAAATGCCAAAACTACTCTTGCATATCGCAGCTGTACAGCTTTAAGGCAGGTATTTCACTGAGAAAGCAGCACTTAGCCTCACTGAGCAAACAGAAAGGGCCAAATTCTGCTCTCAGTTACCCTGGGGCATTCCACCACAAGAAGGAATCCGCATGTGAATAACCTAGAGAAGAAATGTGTTTCCAGACACTTGAGCTTAAAGACCAAAAAAACCTGCTGTTGTGAATTCTGTCATCTTATATTTTCATTGACGGGTTTTGGGGGGTGGGTTCTGTTGTGGAATGGATTTTTTTTACCCTCAGAGTTGATCCATGGGGCATTGTCATTATGTTGCTGTCTCACCTTTCAGTTGATAGACAGACTTCCTGCTGGGGAGACATTATTATTTAACCGGATCCACTCATCCTGCCACTGATTTGTTTTACTTTTGTTCCTGGCAAAGAACAGCAGCTCTAGGTACTGTTTCTTTTCTCATTTGGCTAAGTCCTTCAGAACACTTTAGTAAATTAACCCCATGTAGTTCACTTAGTAAACACAGGATCTCCTGAAAGGATTTATAAAACTAAATTACTTCAGAATTTACAGACAATCTTTGTTTTTCTTTTGTTTGTCTGAAACAAGCTTAAGAAAAGACTCAGGAAGCAAACATAAATGTTTAATTCCTCATCAAATAGGAGCTGTAAGCACAGTACAAGAGAATCAAATCAAAAAGGAGGTGGTTTAATAAATGATACAGATGGAAACATGCAAATTCTGACTTTGGAGGAGAAGTATTATCCATGTATCTGCAACATTCTGGTTTAAATTACATCTTTTCTAGCTAGTGCTATACTTGAGCAATTGTGATCCCTCTGGAAATTCCCATCTTCAATCTGACCACAATCAAATTCTCATTCATCAAATGTAAGCTGAATGTACATATATTTCTGTGTATATGTATATATGATACATCCTGTGCCGTACACCACTGCTTAAAGAGAATTAATAGACTTCCTAAAAATACTACTGAGTCAAATTTTGTCATCTCAATAACATCAGGCCAGGCAATTATAAGAGTTCCTTACAGTCATCTACAAATCTATTAAGAAAACATATTCAATATAGCTTGCTCAATGCAGTATCCTCTCTCCCATACTGAGAGAGTTTGGAAACTTTTATCAGATAATAAAAAAGGTTTAAAACATTGGGTTGCAAATAGCATTCATAAAGCCTACCTTGAGGATTCAATTCCCAACTCATGTAGTAGACAACCAAAAAATTAGAGTTCACCTAAACAGGCCCTGGTCTGAACTACAAAGTAACTACTCAACACTAATTTCACACATATTTTCTTCTTTCTAATTACAATTAGGAGCATAGCTCGCTCAGTGATACCTACACCCTAAATGAAAAATTTCTCTTACTACAGAGAGCCAAAGGGATCTCAGAGATATGAAGGAATCACAGTACAATGAAATGACAGTGCAGTACAACTGGCTCTGCAGGATGCCAGCCAATTCAATACCTCAAACCATCACTAGCATGGTACATGACAATACCACAGCAGAACCATGGTGGTTCCCTGGCAAAACTGTGTACACTCTGGCTGGACTGCAATTCCTTTATAGTTATTGATATATTTTCATTTGCAAGCAAGTTAACATGGCTAAGTCTTGTGAATGCTAATCAAAAACACATCCATACAGACATTTTGCAAGGACTTGGATTTAATTCCTCGATCAACAGATGAGTCAGTTATTCTGTCAGGGAGAAGAAATAATTTGTTCTCAAGTAATTAACAGCAAGTAAACATACAAAATAACTTGTGAATAAGCCACAGATTAAATCATGTTTGTAAAAGAAGTATTTGTATAATTCAGGTAATAGCTGAAAAAATCAGGACATACTGGAAGACAGGAGGTGAACACAGTAAAGTGCAAGATAACCTGAATGTAATAGCTCTGAATCCTTTACACGGGCTGTATTCAGGCTAGGGAGCTGGAGACCTAGCAACTAGATTTTTGCAAGGGAAATGTGGAAATCCACAAAATGAGCTGAACTGGAATTATCTGCACGGAAAATGTATGAAGATCTGAGAGAAACACACACGTCGCTTTTTGGCCTCCCCAATCCCCAAATTCTCGAAGAATCACCAAGACAACAGGACACCTTCCAAAGTCTTCATTAAGGCATTAAAGAAAAAGAGAGGGGTTGTGTCCTAACCCAGAGCATTGCAGCAAGTAACTATTAGATATAAAGGCTCAAGGGATGAATAGTGGCCCTGGCAGGCTCAAGGATGAAAAAAAGTGAGATGCCTCTGATTGTTAGACATTAGGCAGGAACATTTTGAGGCATCCTTAAAAATCCTCCTTAGGATTTAAACACATAAAGGGGACAGGGGAGGATCACAAATGTAGGTTAGACATACTCGCAGTCTGAAAATATACAAAGCAGTGTTAACAAACCTAGTATGAGTACCAAGAACAGTCTGGCCCCAGAGCCCAGAACTCTGCAAGCTAAACTGGGTGATGAGAACATTAACCTGCACAAAGCTCTAAAATGGATTAACCCTCGCATAGAAATTATTTCAGTTAAAACCAGTTTAGATACATCAACATTCACTCTCCTGCTGTCCCTCTACCATGAAGAAGACCCTAAAAGTTTCACCCAGCAGAGGTGGAGCTAAGCATTCTGCCCAGAAGAGATACAATATGGAGAGAAGGTTTCCCAAGCAGAGTTAATATGTTAATGTCAAAGCAGTGATAGTCAAAGCAGAGTAGAGGGGCAGAATCACCTCCTTCAACCTGCTGGTCACGCTCCTTTTGATGCAGCCCAGGATACATTTGGTTTTCTGGGCTGCGAGCGCACACTGAAGCCAGCTCATGTTCATTTTCCATTGACCAACACTCCCAAGTCCTTCTGCGCAGGGCTGCTCTGAATCTCTTCTTTGCCCAATCTGTAGCTGTGCATGGGATTGCTCTGACCCAGGTGTAGGACCTTGCACTTAGCATGGTTAAACTTCATGAGGTTGGCATCAGCCCACCTCACAAGCGTGTCAAGGTCCCTCTGGATGGCATTCCTTCC
>JBCJKH010029243.1:0-11614 GCA_039877255.1 Loriculus beryllinus | reverse complement strand
CAGGCTGCCCCAGCCCAGCTCTCTCAGCCTGGCTCCAGAGCAGAGCTGCTCCAGCCCTCGCAGCAGCTCCGTGGCCCCCTCTGAGCTGCTCGAGCAGCTCCATCTTCATCACCGCGAGTAACCTGGTTTTGTGGGAGCCGGTGCATGTGGAAGCAGAGCTGGGCTGTGCGGTGCGGTTGTGACCGGCTGCGGGGGCCGAGGCGAACGCGATGCGGGGAGCCCCTCACCGCGCCTCACGGCTTCCTTCCTGCGGCCGCTCTGTGCCTCCCGGCCCGGGGCTGCTCCGTTACCGGCCGGGTCCCGGCGCCGCCGCCCGCGCTTCCCGGGTCCGTTCCGCTCCGCTCCCGCTCGGAGCCGCGGGTCGGTTCTGCGCGATCGCGCAAAGCCGCCAGGTGGCGCTGCCGGCGCGCGCAGGGCCGGGGGGCGAGCGGAGCCCCGAGCGCTCCCCCCCCCCCCCCCCCCCACCTCCCGTTGGAGCGCACGGAGCTGCGGGACCGCTCCCGCCGCGCCCGCGCATCGGCTCTCGGGGGGCTCCGGCCCTCCCCGGGGACATGCGGGGCGCCAGCAGCGGGAGGAACCCACGGTCCTGCCCCACAGCCGCGGGCGGGCGCGCTGGGAGCCCCCTCCCGCCGGGATCCCCCGCCCCGCCCGCCCGTGTCGCCGGCTGAGACCGCGGCGGTGGCTGCGCGGAGCCGGGAAAGGCACGTCCGGGCGGCGGGCGGGCGAGGGACGGGCGCTGCCGGCCGGAGGGGACGGAGCGGAGCGGGACGAACTTCACCCAAGTCGAGCGGGGCGGCCGCGGCCCGGCGCTGTCTCGGTGCTGGCGCTGTCCGCGGGCTGCCCCCGGCGCCCGCCCGGTCCCGGCCCGACCCCTTTAAGATGATGCAATCGGCATCGCCCGCCGCGCTCCCGGCCCCGCGCCGCTGAGCGGAGCCGCGCGGAGCCGAGCAGAGCCCCGCAGCGCCGGCAGCGGGAGCGGACCCCGGCGGAGCGGCCCCGGTGGCCCCGGCGGGCCGATGGCTGTGCCGCCCGCCGCGGAGCCGCCGGAGCCCCGCGGCCCTTAGCGCCGGCTGCGGGGTTTCTGCAAGTCATCTGAGGCTGCCAGAACGCGCAAACCCCCCCCGGCCCCTGCTCCCTAGCCCCGTCTGATTCATTCGGGGGTCGTTGGGGGGGTTTTCTTGCTCTCCCCGTCGTGCTGTGTGCTTTGGTCTCTGTCCTCACCTGCCACGGTTAACTTGTGACTCGGGTTAACTCTTGAGACCTCCACGGATGTTGCTAAGAGCACTTTTCCTGCCTTTGCTGTCCCTTGCTGGGATCGGATTTCGTACTCGCTGGACTCTGTGTGCCTGTCTGTGTGTTCTGAGTGTCTTGAGATTTTGCTTTCCTTTCCAAGAGCTGTGCATTGACTGTAAGCAAGGTAAGGCTCGCTGTTCTTGTTCCCTCATGTGCATGTCTAAATGAGATGTTTCCTTAAAGATGAAGTATGTATTTTCCTTTAATCGGTGGAGTCATACGTGGTCTTTCCCTTGATTAGTGCTTGTGCAAAAGCAGTGTAGAACTTGCAAGAAGCCAGACCTATTTAGCAAGAGACCTGGCTTGGCTTTCTAAACTGAGCTGCTTTTCTCTCGTGCAGCTTCTGTGATGCTTAGAAGAGTAATTTGTGTCCTGTTTTGTTTTCCGTTTTGACAGACCCATGAAGGAACATAGCCTTGGCTTGACCTTGATTTTGATGGCTTTGTTGGAAGATGTAATGATGTGATTGCGTTTCGTGAAGTGATTGCTCTCCAGCCTCTGTGGCTTAGGGTAGAAGCCACTTCTGCCTCACTGTCACTCATGGACAATCTGGGGTTTTTTTTAAACAACCCTTTTGGCTGTTTTCCTTTTCTCACTTCCCCTTTGTCCCCTGTTTCTCCTCAGTGTTGGAAGCTTTATTCTACTCTTTAATGTGATTGATAGTCCTGCTGCTTCCTGCTGCTGATTTCTGTTTTGAAGTACAATGGCTCTGAGTGGCAACTGCAGGACTTACCTTCCTTCTCGAGAGCAGGGGTCGGGGTTGCACTCCTTCCCAGAGGTCGTGGAGCTGAATGTGGGTGGCCAGGTTTACTTCACTCGCCATTCCACCTTGGTTGGCACCCCTCACTCCCTGCTCTGGAAGATGTTCACCCCAAAGAGAGACACGGCCAATGATCTGGCCAAGGACTCCAAGGGAAGATTCTTCATTGACAGAGATGGTTTCCTTTTCCGCTACATTCTGGACTATCTCAGGGACAAGCAAGTGGTTCTGCCTGACCACTTCCCAGAGAAAGGCAGGCTCAAGAGGGAGGCTGAGTACTTCCAGCTCCCAGACTTGGTCAAACTCCTGACTCCCGATGACAAGCAGCAAAGCCCTGATGATTTTTGCCACAGTGACTATGAAGAGGTCTCCCAAGGCAGTGACACAAGAATATGCCCACCCTCGTCACTCTTACCTCCTGATCGCAAGTGGGGATTCATTACCATCGGGTACCGGGGGTCGTGCACTGTGGGTAGGGAGAGCCAAGCAGATGCCAAATTCAGGAGGGTCCCGAGGATTTTGGTTTGTGGAAGGATTGCTCTGGTCAAAGAGGTCTTTGGAGAAAGTTTGAATGAAAGCAGAGACCCAGACAGGGCTCCAGAGAGGTACACCTCCAGGTTCTATCTCAAGTTCAAGCACTTGGAAAGGGCTTTCGACATGTTATCTGAGTGTGGATTCCACATGGTGGCCTGTAACTCCTCGGTGACAGCTTCCTTTGTCAACCAGTACACAGATGACAAGGTCTGGTCCAGCTACACCGAATACGTCTTCTACCGTAAGTACAAGCCATTTCTGAGGGAAATACGACCTGCTTTAAGCTGCTGCCTTCTGTTGACCGTACAATTGTCAAAGCCCAGAGTGCAAACTGCCTCCTGCCTAATTGGGATCTGGGGATACGCTTCAGTTTAAGCCTTCGCAGTGTAAGGCAAGGCCGAGGCCGGTGGCTTGGTCCTGGCTAGGTGGCAGCACAGACTGCCGGAGCACCCAGCCCTGTGCCTGCAGGGCGCTGCTGTCTCCGGCGGTGTAAATCACGCCTCTCACTGCCCCGCACGCTCTCGAGGCCGCGCGGGATGAAGGCTGAGCCTTGCGAGGACGCTGCAGAGTTAATTACACAAAGTCTTCAGATGGGATTCCATTTACAAAGGTAATGGCTGCTTGGTGATAGTCAGGCGCAGTCAGCCAAGCCATCTCTCAGCAAAGCGGGCACACTTGCCCGCAGGGAAGGGAAAACAAAATCCCGTCCCTGGATGCTTTTCCACAGGGAGCCTCCTCGGAGCCAGCCGGTGTGCTTTGAAATGAGGGCTCGGGGCAGAAGGATGCGGTTGCTGTGCCGGGTTATGCAACATGCCTGAGAGAACCAAACTGGCCGCAGAATGGGAAGTGCCTGCCCTGCTTCCCGCAGTCACAGCGGATCACACACTGTTGTGATTTCAGCTGATAGCCCTGACAGGCTCATTAACTTCTTAAGTTGCTGTTCAGGTAGAGGCACTGTTACCAATGGTAACTCCAGGGTAATTTTGATTCTATAATTCCATACCAGAACGTCATTCCACAACTGCTGTGCTTAAATATTTGAGAGGCTCATGCGGCTCTTCCTCCATTTTCATTTCAGGAGGGAGAAGGATGGGGCATGTCCCAGCCTGTTGGTAGAAATGGGCTTCAGGCAGCGGCTGCTTTGGCAGTGGGGCTGGGGAAGGTGATGCTCTGTCATGGGCACTGTGTGCGGGGCTCACCAGGACCAGACTGGTACCAAGGAGAGATGGCAAAAGTTCGGGGTGAAAGATGTATTGGGAAGTGAACAGTTTGTGTGTGATACTGGAGTCAGCACTCTGGTGTCTGGGCTCAACAGGCAGCCCTGATCTGCTTATGTAATGGTGCTTAAGTTAGCATCCTGAAGCCATCTGTATTTCTGACGTTCATAGATTCACTTAAAATTAGTTTTCTAGCTGGATTTCTTAGCAAAATGGTTCTAAGGTCATGGATCCGCTTATATTCCAACAGGGACGGATGAGTTCTGTCATTAGGCTTCTTCTGCTTGAAATCACAGTGTCTTGTACAAGTTTTAGGAGGAGAATTACTGTAGTTAAAGGAATGGATTAGGATAAATCGTGTTAGCATTTATATATAAAATCAGAAAAAAGATGAGTTCCTTGTGGGCACCAGGGTTTGCTCGCTGAAAGGTGATGGAAGTGGGGTTTGCATGAGTCAGCAAACAACACAGTCTGCATTGTTGTGTTATTCAAATTCCTACCTTCAGGAATTGCTCCCACATCGCTCCAGCCAGGGCTGGGTACCCGGAGATGCCTCGAGAGGGTTGGAGAGCAGAAGTCTAGAGTAGGTGTCACAAAATCTTCTCTCACCAGTGCAGGGGAAGCCCGATCCAATTCAGGTTTCTGGAAACCCTTACCCAGTGCAACAGGCTTTGCATTTGGCTCATGCCAGTTCTGTGGACTTGTGACACTGCTGCAGTTTCAGAGATGGGTTTTCCAAAGGGTCCTTCCCCAGGTAAAAGCAAAAGCAGCGACCGTGATCCCAAACCACACTGTTTTAGCTCGATGTTCCTCGCTCTGTTGCGCTCTGTGCCATGGCTGCTGGCTGTGAGGCTGCTGGTGGGCTGCAGAGGTTCTCCAGCCATGTGCCCGGGGTCTGGCTGCAGCCTAAGAGCTGGCACAGAATGCTTCGGCAGGGAAAGAACCCCCTTCCCAAATTTCTCAATATCCATTTCATACCAAATTTCCTCAAATCATTTCATTTGAAACTTTGAGGACCAATAAAATTGACATCTGGTTTTCTGGTGGCATTACAACTTCTCTGCAGCTGCTTAGCCATAGTTAGTTAATTAGAAGCTGCCAACTGTGTCTACAGAAGCATTAATTCATCAAGCTGTTGTGAGCAGGTTAATGGGCCTAAGCATGGGTGGTGTCTTATCCATGTGGCTAGGCAGATACAGAGGTGGCCTCTGCAGAGACGTGCCATGACTCCTGTGAGATGCGTGGCCGGAGGGAGTCTTCAGAGATGGGAAAGGAAGGAGGAGGACGAGGAAGAGAGAGAGGAAGGAGGAATAATAGAGGGAAGAATATATTTCTGATACACCAAATACATTGTATGCTCCAAAAGCTGCTCAGAAGGTAAATCTCTCTGGCTGGCACGAAGACGAAGAGCATTCTTCATGTGCAAATGCCTTTGAAAGCAGATCAGATGGTCCAGAGGGGCTGGAACCTGCAGTGACTCACATGGGTACAGTGTGGGCTGTTAACAGAATGGCACGATGGATGCTGTATGATGCCTTCTCTCCTTGTTCAAATATAGATGCTATTAAGGCTAATGGAACTTCCAGCTCTCCGGGGAGGAGGCTTTCCCAAAGCACAGGGCGCACAGGGAGCCCAGTGCAGGGAACCCACAGCTGTTTTGTGTGGCTGCTGGGAAGGGCTGTGGATGACACTGCAATCCTCAGAGCACCGCTCGGCTCCACTCCAGCTTCAAACAGGGTTTGGAGCCCGGAAGTGCTGGTGTGGTACAGTTGAAATCAAACAGTGCTTTGGAGCACAGCTCCTGTGTGGTGGGTGCACAGGAGGCACAGCCCTGTCCTGCTCACAGGTGGATATGGGTTGAGGAAAGGAGGTGAGGTTCTGCTCAGGCATCTGCTTTCCCTCCACTTTCTCCTATGTCAAAGACATTTACTCAAACACTATGCTGGCAAAGGCTGCGTTTCAGATTTGAACCATTTTGTGGGTGCTGCCCCCTCCGCTGGTTTGATGATCTTTAAGTAAAACCTCATCTCCAAACACTGTCATTTTTGGAGAGGGTGACAGCCTGTGCTTGGATCCTCATCTTTACATGTTTCCAACCTTTGCAATGGGATGAATCAAAAGTGTGCACTTGAACATCTGGTAAATGTGGTGCTGGGGGCGGGGGGTGTTAAAGCATATGGGCTGGCTCAGCCTTCTGCAGCCTGGCCTCATTCCTGACGTCGCAGCAGCACACTCCTTTCCACCGCCTCCCATAACCTACAAAGCAGCTCCTCTTGCCTTGCTCCAGTCTTGCAGCCTTGCCAGGCTATGGTGACAGCCCTGCACGTGGATGCTGTGATTGCCAGAAGAGCAAACGAGCAGGTTGGGAATGGAGAAAGCTTTAGCTTCAGAGAGCAGATCAGGGACAGGGCAGGCTGTGTGCTTGTGTCTGTGGAGCAGTGAGGAACCGAGTGACATGGCAGTGGGATGGCATGGCGAAAACAGCACAGCAGCCCCTGTCTGCATAGTGCTACTGGCCCCAAGCCCCCGAGGCCATGTTCCTGCTCTCTCTGAGGTCAGTCACTGATGATGACAATAATTACCTGAAAACAGAAATACCTCCTTAATGTTTTCCCATAGGAGGAGAGGGGTTGACAAATTCTCCTTCCAGTTCAGTAGCAGAAAAGAATACAAGGATTTCAGATGAACTGTTCCTGCCCTTCCTAAGGCCGTGCTTTGAAGTCTGAGCAGGCATAAGGAAATCAGGACAGCTAGTCTGATTTGCTTAAACCTTGCCCTGCGCTAGCCACTTGCGTGTCTGCACATAGGGAGCAGCTCAAGCACCTGCAGATGTTCCTGTGAGATGTTCCTGGCTCTGTAGCTCTTGAGAGCCCCTGATGAATGATGAGGCTCTGGCTCCTCAAGGGCATGTGCTGTTGCCTCTGCTCACGCTAGGGACAGTTGTAATTCTGGGCTGCCTCACTGTACTCTTTCAAGGAGGTGCTGGCTGGGAGAGCTTTCCTCTTGCTGGTAGGAGGCTGATGTGCAGAGAGGCTCTTGAAGTAGGTTTCTGATTATCCTGGCATAAACAGAAGAATCCTGATGGGTGGGGATGTGCAGCAGAAAGGAGATGTGAAACCCTCTGTGAATGCCCTCTGATGGCCGTCCATTGTTCATGTACATCTGGGATAATCCTGGTGTTCTTTAGACAAGGTGATCCACTTGGGATTAATGCAGTCAGCCGCAGTCTGTCACTTTGCATGTGTGAGCAGAGCTGAAAGAGCCCATTCTGATGTACCTACCACTGACTCATAAATTAATTGTGTGGTAGAAATTTGACTAACAAAACCGAATGCTCTTGCACAGTGACACCTACAGCTGTGCTGTCAAATGGGTTACATGGGGAAGAAGAACATAGCCTGTTTTCCCCTCTCTTTGAACTGGTACTGTCATATGTTCCAGTAGTTGGTTCTGTCTGTTTTTAAATCAGTGGAGACCAAAATGATCCAAAAGTTAACAAAATAATGTCTAATCCAACAAATAATGCAAGCTGTCTTCCCTGCGGACAGGAGATGTTTCTGCTTCCAGATAATTATTGTCATCATCAGTGACTCTGGTCCATCTTGCCAAACAAACTGCCTCTCACAGGGATGATCATCTGCAGGCAGTGAGGCTGTAACCAGCCAAGTCTGTCAGCACATTCATGTCAGAAGGACCTTGCTCCCAGCTTTGCTGCTCAGACTTGAGCGGCAGTTGAATTCTAACCAGTTTGTCATGGCAGGCTGAAAAGGCTGCAGTTTTTGATTAGGACAGTTCCATAGATGAAAAGTGCTGTTACATACTGGAAACCAGCAGTGTCAAATCTGACAATTAGATAAGTCTAAAAATCTCCAGCTCGATGAGTAACTGAAGCAAAACTTGGTTAAAAAATTGGCTGGATGTAGGACTCGGAGTTCATTCTACCAGCGTGTGAACAGTGATGCTCAGGAGCGGGCAAGGATGGCATTTGGGTCCTGGCCGCTGTCTCTCCCTGGTATTCACACACAGCTGATTGTTTCATAGCCCTTTGGGTATGATCTTCATTGACTTGAATATTTGGGATAGATATTTAGCATAATTGCACAGATCTGTTGCCTGGCTGCTCCCAAATACCACTTGGCAATGCAGATCCTCCCTCTGCCGCAGCACCCGTGCAGCAGCCAGGCAGATTCCTGCCAAGGAAAGCCCTTAATCCTCTGCCCTGCATCCCTGGAGGTCTCTACAGTGCAAGGGGAGCTCTGAGTTCAGGAGGCAAAACCAGCACTGCCTGGGGAGGGTGCTGTGGGGGTTTCATCTGGTGCTTGCATCTCCCCTCTCTCTCCAAACTGTGCTGAGCGCTGCGAGTACTTTGTGCGCTGCAGGCATCGGTGGGCACTGGAAATACTTGTGCAGGGTTCAGGGATGTGAGGGCCTGGCCACGTCTTCACTGTGCCTGGCCACCACTGCTGCTGCCGTGGGACAGATCAGCACACACTGGGGGCAGAACCCCACCTGGGACACCAGCACTGCTGCCGCTTGGTGATCCAGGAGAGGCCGTGGGCATTAAAGGATTAACCAGTGAGGGCTGGCACTTAGGGGGGAAGGAAAAACTCGACGTATTTCGAACTGCAGCCTTGAGCTGGATGTTTTCCATGCGCATGAGGTCCCAGAGCACCATTTTGGTAGGCTGATCAGAGGAGGGGTTTGCTGTGATGTACGTGTTTGCTGGCGGGATGCATGCAAATCCAGTCAGGAGATGCTGAAGTGGGAATGCCCAGTCTGCTGCCCTGACAGCAGTAGTGGCTGCATGGAGGGGCTCCCACTAGCCTGTTCCTGCAGCTCTCTCCAGGCTGGGCAGGTCTGGCCTGCTTTAAAACTTGCTGAAATGTGGTTGTGGTTCTCGTGAAACCAAACTCAGAAAGGGCAAAGGAGCATAACTCTGACAACACGACACAGATACTTGCCATTCAGTGCATAGCAGCAACATATTGCACAGGACACTTGCAGCAGGTTGGGTTTTTCTGTCCAGCCATCCTGCATTGGTTTAAATTTGTAACCACAACATTTTCTCAGTTTTGTCTCCTTTTTTTTTTCCCAGCTTCTCAAGTTCAAGGCTGGCACACAGTAAATAATGGAGACAAGAAGCAAAATCTGAATTACATCTTTGCAAAGAGAAAGAGGAACCGGTTATGAAACTTGTCCAAATATGTGCAGTTTTTTGTAAAGGAGGAAAACAGTCTGAAGGGAGTAGTTCAGCTTGGTGGGATTGCTTCAGTAGTGGTGAATGAGCTGGCCAAGGAACCCTGCCTGAGTGGTTTCCCCCCACTACCTTTGGGAGACAAGCTCTAATTAGTACTGGAATACATAAAACATCACTGCTGTTATTCTGCCTCCTGATGTTGACCCACGTGCTTAAGGAAGAGTGGAGCTCAAGCTCCAACCCTGAGGATGTGTTGTTGATTTGGGGAGAGCTGGTGCTTCTCAAGTCCATGCACAGGCAGCTCTGGTGGCTGACACATGGCACAAAGGCTCAGTGCATGAGGTGAGGTCTCCCTTTCCTGTTTCATGCCAGAGGCTGGTGTTCATTTCTTTGCTAATGGCCTCGCTGAGGCTGCCCCAGGAACCTTGAGCTTCCCTTCAAGAGTGAATGTCCCTTGGTTTTGTCCCTGCTGGTAGGATCTGGGTCAGTAACACAGAGAATGAGCAGCAGTACACTGGGCATAGAGTGCTGCGTAGGCTGGTTTCCTTAGTTTTCCCAAATTAGCCTGTTAAATAAGTTTTCTAATGTTGTTTAAAGGAAAGTGAGGAGTCTGGAAGTCAGAATAGTTTTTACATGTCAATGGCTGGGTGCAAGCTTTGCTGCAATACCCATAATATACGGTGTTCACTTAGGGTGCCCTCCTATTGACCACTTTGTATCGACTATCAGCTGTGTAGAACCATGGGCCGGTGCTGGGCTGAGCACTGCGCAGCTCCAGCAAGCCCCTGGATGTAGGAAGCTGGCTCATAAATCACTTAAGATTTTTCCAGTGCTGCTTCTGAATCTCCTCACCAAGTGATCAGTGATTTATAGGAGCTCATTGATTAGCTGCTAAGGCAGCTAAAAAATTCCTCTACGGAAAATAGAGTGGAGAGAGCCCCGGTTCACAATCCATCCTGAAAGCCTCCAGACAAACTGCTCTAAGTCTGCCTGTGGGAACCTCTGTCACTGTGCCATGGGGCTCTGGGGCTTGCTGGGAAAAGACTGCAACATCCCCAAACCTCTCATTCCAAACAGGAAAATGACCCCACGCGTTGGTGTGTGTTTTTAGAGGAACAGGGTTACTCTGAGGGAGCAGCAGCCCAGGGGATGCTCGTCCTTGCTCCGAGCCCTGGCTGCAGATGGGAATGGAGCCCCTGTGTTGCTGCTGGGTGTTAGGCTGTGGCCAGGGCCTGAAAGCCAACTTTAAAGGAAAAATTCTCTCCCTGCGTATTTTGGAGGAGACACATTTGAAGACTTCAGCTTGAATTTCCATCAAACTGAATCACAGCGTATTTTTACACCAGAATTAAATCAGGCTGAAATAGAACCCAGTGGATCATGCTGATTTTGACTGAATTTTGCACTTTAAATATTCTCAAAGCCAAAAACTGAGAGCAAAGCTTGAGTGAGCAAAAGGCAAAGGCATGTCATTGGAGAGCCGGGGAAATGGGACTGTGCTCCTACACAAGGAATTTTACCACTTTTCCTCAGCTCACAGTTTTCTCTGGTGGTGCTGGCAAGTCCAACATTTTGTTCCCTAAAGGACCAGGAGGATTGTGGAGGCTGATCCCGGGACCAGGAAGGGAAAATGGCTTCTTGCAAATTTACTGTTTGCATGCCCATAGGACAGCAGGATTAATGATCACACCTCTATCAGTAATGTACTGATCACACCCATATTGGTAATGTACTGATCACACCTGTACCAATAATGTACTGATCACACCCGTATTAATAATGTACTGATCACACTTGTATCGATAGTGGATGCATTCAGGCAAAACTTGACAGGATTTTCTCTTGCAGTGTCGGTGCCTTAGTGTGTTATATGGCAGATGAGTGTAGGCTGGGCAGGAGCAGGAAGAATGGGGCATCCGAAGAAAATGAGATCTAAACCACGAAAGATCAATAATGAGGGATTTGATGAGTTGCTGCTTGTTTCAAAAGTGCGTTGGCTTTAGTTTATTCTCTAGTTTTCGGGTGAGCTCAGGGTTGGTGCAGGGAGCTGGTCCTCAAGAGCTTTCTCAATCCTGCCATCACCCCCTAAAGCACAGGACTTGTAAGTTAGAGAGGGTTTGTACCCATGGCTCGAATGAATTCTGTCATTCCTTGGATGCTGTTTCCCCTAAGCCACAGGCAGCCCGAGGCTGTCTGTACTTTCCCTGGTGAAGCCACAATTATCAGGATGCGAAAGCGTGTGTTTCCCAGCTGGGAGCAGAGGAGTTTCTAGCTATTCTTGATTCCATTCATTTGTGAGCATTCAAGAGAACAAATCCTCCATTCTCTCAAGTCAATGCACTTGTATTACGTGAGGATTAAATCATTCCCTTCCTTCAATTCAGAGTGCAGGTAGAAAGCTGGTCTGCCTTACTTCTAGCCGACAGACAATATTAAAGATGATGATAAAAATGCTTTCACCAGTAAAGATTTGATTAAAGAATCTGCTGCTTTAGAGTCCTGAGAGTGAAGGCAGAAGTCAAATGATACCATTCATAAGCACTGCCAGGGATGGGGCAGCCACAGCTTCTCTGGGCACCCTGTGCCAGCGCCTCAGCACCCTCACAGGGAAGA
>JBCJKH010029242.1:0-19123 GCA_039877255.1 Loriculus beryllinus | reverse complement strand
TCATGAGGTTGGCATCAGCCCACCTCACAAGTGTGTCAAGGTCCCTTTGGATGGCATTCCTTCCCTCCAGCGTATCCTCCCTCTTTTTATCTGAACCATACTATTTTTAATGTGTTATTCTTCATATAATCATAGAATTACAGAATGTTTTAAGTTGGAATAGATCTTCTAGTTCCAACTGCCCTGCCATGGGCAGGGACACCTTCCACTAGACCAGGTTGCTCAAACCTCCATCCAATCTGGCCTTGAACTCTTCCAGGAATGGGGAAACCACAACTTCTCTGGGCAACCTGTTCCAGTGCCTCACTGCTCTCACAGTGAAGAATTCTTTCCTAATATCTAATCTAAATATCCCTTCTTTCCATTTAAAGCCATTCCTCCGCGTTGTCCTGTCACCACATGCCCTTGTAAAAAAAATCTCTCTCCAGCTTTCTTGCAGGGCCCCTTTAGGTATTGCAAGGCTGCTACAAGATCTCCCCAGAGCCTTCATCTTCTCCAGGCTGAACAAGCCCAGGTCTCTCAACTTGTCTTCATAAGAGGTGCCCAGACATCTGATTATCTTCATAACCTCCTCTGGACTTGCTCCATCAGGTCTGTGTCCTTCTCATGTTGGAGTCCCCAGAGCTGGACGCAGCTGGTATGAGGTCTCATGAAAGCAGAATAGAGGGGCAGGATCACCTCCTTCAACCTACTGGTCATGCTTCTTTTAATGTAGCCCAGCATGTGGTTGGTTTGCAAGCAGGCACTTCCGGCTCATGTTGAGCTTTTTGTCAACCAGGACCCCCAGGTCTTTCTCCCCGGGGCTGCTTTCAATCCATTCTCTACCCAGCCTGTATTTGTGCTTCAGATTGCCTCAACCCAGGTGCAGGACCTTGCACTTGGCCTTGTTGAGCTTCATGATGTTTTCACTCTCCCACCTCTCAAGCCTGCCAGGGTGCTGCTGGATGGCCTTCCCTCCAGTGTGTCAACCTCACCACACAGCTTGGTGTTGTTGGCAAGCTTGTTCAGGATGTGCTTAATCTGACTGTCCATGTCACTGACAAAGACTTTGAACAGGACTGTTCTCAATATCAACTCCTGTAGAATGCCACTCATCACTGACCTCCACTTGGACATTGAGCCATTGACCACAGGAGTTTGAGTGCAACCATCCAGCCAGTTCCTTAACCACTTAACCACTGTCAAATCCATGGCTCTCCAATTTAGAGACAAGGACGCTGTGCGGGACACTGTCAAATGCCTTGCACAGATCCAGGCAGATGTTGTCAGTCACTATTCCCTTATCCACCAGTGCTGCAGCTCCATCATAGAAGGGCACCAAATTCTTTCTCTCCTGCTCCATATTCTTAATAGATTGGTGGACTCCCATGGGCATTACTACTTCCATCCAGGAATATCTTCCTTGAACAAGGAAGATTTTGTGTTGTCTTCCCAGACTCACGCCTCTAGGGGCACATAAGGAGGCTCTTCATTTCTTAGTAAAATGCTCCCACACTTGTCGTATTTGTATCTACTGTTTTCAGTTAGCTGTAGAAAATAACTCATAGGGTGTAAATAGTGCATTAGTGTGCCCACATGAAATCCATCAGGGTTATCAACTTAAAAATGTAAAGGTTTATTAGCTGAAATATCTGGAGTACTTGTTCACAAACTGGACCACTGTTAAGAGTCTAGATAATGACACTTGAGCACATCAATCACCTATGTATAGTATAAGCACCATCATCAAATTATTAAGACTTACATTATCCTGAGTGAAATGGAGATACAATGTCTGTATGTCCTCTCTCTTTAGCATTTTTAAGGACAGTTATGATGTTGTGAGTCAATTCCAACAGGGATAAAATTGGTCTATTAAGATTTCTGGGTCAGCTCCAGCTCATCTCCAATCTAAACTCTGATCTTCCTCAAAAAGATTTTGATTTTGCACTGATTATATGAGAACTGGGTGAGGAGCTGTTTAAGTGAGTCTGATAAGGTTTCACTTATTCAGTTTCATGGAGCATAGTCATACAAGTTTTTTTCTCCCTTTTCATTTTGTTTTATTTGTCTAGAGTTCCTAAACCAAAGAAATAAAACTTCAAACTGATTTCTGTTTTCTTTGCATCCCTGCAACCAACAGCACAGGGTGACAATATCATATACAAGATAAATGGGCTTTAGAAATGCACTTATCCTGTATAATTGAAAATGGAGCCACACATTAAAAAGCATTTGCTTTTCAATGTTCTCTTGTACAGGGGAAATTGTTTGGCAGAGTGAGTGTAGGTCTGTGTTTCAAAGAGGTAAGTACTTTTCTGGTCTTTCTCTCTTCCATCATTCTCTGTAGGATAGTAAATTGTATTTTTCCAGTTCTTTCAAAACACAACATCCACCATTTTTTCTCTTCTATTTTTTAAATTTCATCCAAACCCATGATTTAAAAAAAAAAAAAATATCTTTTAGAATTGATTTACAAATAATTCTTTCCAGAAATGAGTTTTGATAATATTCTCCATTGAAAACCTTTATGAAACCAGAGTTTTAAAGAAGCTTTTCCATTACTTTTTACTATTTTTAGCATTCATGGTTTAGCACTGCTACATCATTAATATGCATTATCTGACTGAAAGGTTAGTATGCTCTTTAACACTATATATGTTGTACATTAATAATAATGTACTGATTTCTTGGAAAGAACTGTTTCGGATTGCTCACAACACTGATATGTATTATAGATTATTTTACCACACAGCTCAAATATATTTTGGCTCCAATGCTCTGCATGTTTTATGTTCACATACTCTGAAGGTATTCTATTCTATTAATGTTACACCCTTTTCAGATCTTCCTGTGAAAGGGCAAACTGAACAATGAAATGGGATGCATCTTGTAGGCTGGCTGCATGGCTACTGTTCTAGGTCATGTCATATTGTTTCTGTCTCCTGAATGCCTGAGCTATCCTTCAGATGGGCAAAGGCTATAAATTGGACACCTGAGAATTTGTTTCTGTCCGGAAGAGTGCTGGCAACCTAAAAAAAAAAAAAAAAAAAAAAAATCCTTTCTTTGGTTGTGTAAACTTTACCGCCATCACTTGGCTTATGTCTCGTGCTAGACCACAGCAGTGTAGAAAAGTAGTTGCTGCAAAAGGATAAATTGGCAGCTGAAGATCAAATCAGATAAAGAGAGCATACCTTGGGTTACAAAAAGAGATTGTCAGTTTTTAAGCCCACTGTTTGTCTGAGCATCTTTTTTGGTCTGTTCATTGTTCAGCTGTGAATCTTATTACCTCACACAGTCCACATAACAGCAAAAAAAAAAAAAAAAAGAAATTCCTTTTAAAAATGGTTCGGATTTTTGCAGACACCTTTGAGGTTGTTATTGAGCACTGCTCATATATCTGGTGCTTCACATGCTGTACTCTGATGGCGAGCACATCCTTAAAGTCCGCAATGACTCTAAATTAATTTCTAGGCTTTGGCTTTAATACATCAATAATTTCGGTCCTGTCTGGGACTCATTAAACAGATAAGTTACAAACATTAATGGTAAACATTCTAGGACTGGAGTTTCACAAATCTCTGTCTCCATTTTTAATCTATCTGCTAGTTCTTCCAGTCATTACAGCCTACAGAAGCAGCTCAGAATGTTGCAATTTCATGAGTTTACATCTAGAAAGTGGTTTCAATTTTGTCACCTGCTCCATATGTAAATGAAATATTTTCCTATCCTTTACTGGTTCAAAAGCATTTATTGTGTGAAAGAAGAGGATATTTGACAATTGTCAAATGCAGTCTGTCTGGAAGTCTGTCAAATTGTCTCTGCAGTTCTGTCTGGAAGATGCTTTTGACATAGGCCAAGGAAACAGCTGTCACAACTAAACCACTAATTTGCAGATGCACTTTGTAAAAAAAGGGAAACTGGCATGACGCTGGTTTCTGCTGTAATGAGCCAGTAGAGAAAAGGCAATTTAACCATATCCCATTGGTTTTGCCATTATACTCCCAATGGGTCTAAAATGTGGGCTATTAAGTTTGATGTGCCTTGTAGCGTCCTGAGGTTCCTAAGACTCTTGAAGAAATAAATAAATCTTCCTTTTCACTGTTGTTAAGGAACACTTCTTTCAGTTTCTTCTATTATGAAATAATCTTCCCTTGTATTTGCATTCTCTAGATCTTCTTGTACGAGCTTTTCTATACTGTAAAACCTCAGTTTACATGTATGAAGCACTTAACACATGCTCTTATCCAGTTTGGTTGTAGTTTAGTGTGTCACATTTTCAATATAGGGATTGGTTTTGGAATTTAAGTAGCACTTCAAGTTCAACCTCTGTCCCATATGTTGATTTAGCTGTTGATGTCCTACAGAGAATGTCACTCTCCTATTAAGAGCTTGAATAATTTTAAGTTGACAACTCAGATACATTAACAATGCATAAGGCAGAAACATGATATGATTGACATGGAGATATTTTAGTTAGAAAAGTCCTGAATGTAAACTTGACAAATTAGCAAGCGAGACATGGAGATCACGGGAGAAAGAGAACTGGAGAATGACGTGAGATTTTTTACAAAATTGCTTTTCTGATAAAGTCACATTTCAAGCTGAACGATTAGCACTTACTCAGCAGATCACCATGCAATGGCCTCGGCAGTATCACTGGGGTCAGATTTGAATACATATTCACATGCATGAATACTTCTCAAATTTTCCATTACATTAAGCACAAACAGGTTTCTTTCCTCTGTCATCATGCATGAATGTCTCCTCCGTGAATGCCACCATATTCCTTTTGAAATTAAAGTAGCATGTTTGTCCTTACAGTAACTAAAAATACTGGTACAGTATCTCCCTATAGCTGTCTACCCAAAAAGCCTAGTGCCACATTAAGCCTGCGTTTTATGCAGTGATTCCTGTTCTTCTGCAGTAATTAATTAATTAATGATAAAACAGTAACCATTCATGCTTGGGATGTGGTACCACCTGCTTTTGGATCACTGTCATTGATTAATACTGTGCAATTCTAAGAACTTGATAAAGCCTGTCCTGTTATCTGTTATTACCTATTAACACTAATACTTGTACCACAACAGCAATGGAGAAAAGACTGTATTCTTTCTTCACAAATAAGGTGGGGATAATAAGTCTTCTGCTCCTACTCAGCACTTAGCAGCACCTGGAAGTTACCGTATTCTATAGCTGGTGGCAAATTCTATAGGCAAAGCTCCTTGTTCTTCTGATGTCTTCTGTAACTTTTTGTTTTCAAGGTGACTTAGCTCTCTAGCAAAGCCAATTACTTGCTGCTAGATTTGCACATAGGGAAGTCCCACTTTGTGAAGGGTTCTTAAATTTTAAGAGATGAATTTGCTGAATTGAATGGGTTTGCTGATGGATCTAAGTGAAACATGATCACCTGCAAATTATTTATGTGTGGATGATTTTTATATTATAGTATTTTTATTTTATAGCAGTTGTATTATTTACATAACCAATATAAAAAAATGCAATAAAATATTGTTTGGTAAAAATTGAAACATGTTGCTCTAAAATCTATCAAAATGGAACTAAACCTGAGATAATAATTTAACTGACCAGTAAGTATGTGTCAACTCTATACTGCTGAGTGTATCAACATAACATTTGTATAATGGCACAGATTAGAGACTCAGAATTTGATGCAGTTCTTACACATATGTGAAATTCTTTAATATATTCTGATTTCCCTGCCATTATGGGGTGACATAATTCTGCAATAAATTTTGTATCATATTTTCCAGTCTTTTGAAATATGGATGTCTTAAATATTAATATCAAATGGGAATAATTTAATATTTTGTGTCCAAAATATAATTAAAAAAACCCTCCCACAATAACATAAAACAACAACAAAACCAAAAACAAACAAACAAACAAACAAAAAAACCCTAAAAAAACCCAAAACCAAACACCATTTGGTTCAGGAATTTTCAGGTTTAGCTGGAAAATGTGTCTGTTAAAATTTTTCCAATCAGCCTTAGCTGTTTTTCATTGTTTTCAACACTTTCTAGTCTAGAAAATAATACAATCTCTCTTTACAATGTCATTTTTAATGGTATAGCATCGCTTACTAAGACTAGTAAACTGCATAATGTCTATGCTCGGATACCTTGTGAGAAAAAATTTTAATATACAGAACAAATTTCTTTATGGTGAAGTTTTCTGTGTTTGCCATTTTTGACAGCTGAAACTGAAGTCTTTGTGACAGTGCTGCTCAGCTGTTAACTACAAAGAGTACTCAGCTCCACAAAGAAATGTCTGCATTGACAGTATGAAAAAAAATTCAGTTTTTATGATTTATGTATAGGATCTCATATTCAATACTGTAGGGGAACTGTAACTGGAAAAACCTCTGGGAACTATTTGGTTCAAACTCCTGCTCAAAGTAAGGCTAACTTCAGAGTTATGTCAGGTTATTCTGGGCCTTGTGCTGAATAGAGATATCACATCTTCTCTGGGCCCCTCTTCTGTTGTTTTCCCTGTGAATCATTTTCTCTGTGAACATTCTTTTTTTTCCTTCTTCAATCAAATTTCCTTGGTTGCCTCTTACAATGGTTGCCCCTTCTCTTTTCGCAGTGTCTCACAAAAAAAAGTACGAACTCTATTCCTCTGTAACATTTAGGTTGTTGAGGGCAGTAGCTAGATTCTCTTTCTCATTCTCTTCTCCATGCTATGCAAAATCAGTTCTCTCAGAGTCTCCTCTGTCATGTAGTCAACCCCTTGACCAGCACGATGAACCTGTGTTGGATGCGTCCGCTTTTGCTGATCCCTGACTTGTTCTGGAGGGCCCCAAACTGGGCATAGTATTTCAGACGAGGCATCACAAATGCTGAATAGGTGGAATCAGTCACTTTCCTTGACCTTCTGACTACACGTTTTCTAATACTGTGTTTTATGCAGCGATTCTTGTTTGCTGCAAAAGCATACTGCAGGTACATGTTCAATCTGTTGTCTACATGGACAGATCATTCTCAGCAAAGGTATTTTCTAGCCAGCTGGGGTCCAGACTTTAGTGTTGCATGAGGTTGTTCTACTCCATGTGGAAGAATTTAATTTGCTTTTGCTGAAACTCATGAAACTTCTCTCAAACAAATCTTTCAGCTGAAAGGCACCCTTCAACCTGCAATGTATCAACCTATACATAATCTGCATGGGAACTCAGTTCATCAGGAAGCTGCCTCAGGACATAGAGTATGCAGATGAGAAATTTCTAAAAGTTTAAGGAAATAAATATAAATAATAAAAGAACTGCTGTGTATGTATCTAACAAACTCCTTGGTCTGTGGCTAGCCTACCAGTGCTGCAGAAACCTAAGCAGTATTTTGAATATTTGGGTCTGGGGTTTTCGCAGCACTGAAAACAGTAATATCTGAGAAAATAACTTAATTCACTTATTTATATTAGAAGTAATAATATGTCTTAGGATAAAATCTCTAATTTGAGCAGTATGTTCACTGTAGTAATTTTAGAGGTGTGTTACATTTTTCAGAATATTTAGGTGCACATAGCAAAAGTATTTTTATTGCATCTTTTCAATTTGCTGAGTTTGTGGTTGAGTTTTTTCTGCATTTGTCGTTTTTGTAGGTCATGCTTTAACCTACATCAGTAATGTCTGCATAGCACGAACAGTTCCTACTGTACCTTGACTTATCACATTTACTTCCACCATTGTCAATTCAATTGGACAAGAAATGGTTATAGCCTTTTGGAAGGTCAGATATGATTCAAGGAGGAATTTCTTACCTATGTGAGAGATGGTTTTTTTTCTAGATCCTGGTCTCATTCCATTTAATCTGATTCTACACAATTTATTTACGCCCATCAGCCACCTCAGTGCAGATGCACACTATCTTGTTTACACTCAAGCACTACCTAAGCTATATTTATAGCTCAAACCTTAGGTTATTAAAAAGATCTTTAATATTCTCATGCGTAATTGTAATTACCATCTGCAAAGAGAAAGGGAGCAATCTATGCAAAGTTTTTCAAGCAAGCCATAATCTCGTGTTTCAGGAAAAAAAAAAAGTTTGTCATTAAAGTCATTGTTTCTAAACTGTTGACTCCAAGGATAAAAGGTATTAAAGGCTTATATTGAGCTTTGAAGAAAGTGTGTAGGAGGGATCAAGGGAAGGAGGTCACTCTCCTTGCCAAGTCATGACCATGAGAGAAAGCTACAGTACTAGCACAAGATATCTCTATGTGAATGCAATGCAGCTATCATATAGAGGCAGTATCACAGCCACCACCAGCAGCTGCACAGATCAAAGCTGATGAATGTGTCCTTGAATGTTGGTTTTTTTGATTTTTTTTGGGGGGGTGGGGTTTGGGTTTTGTTGTTTTTTTTTTTTAATAGAATAACATCTCAGTAGTGTTGCCTATGGTCCAGGAGAAATATGATGATACCACTGAGCATTGTTGGCACAAAGAAGAAGTATGAAAGATCAGAAAAAGAAACTAAAAAAGATGTTCAAGCAGGGAGCTGGAGCAATGGGTCATGTGGTGATTTGCCTTTAGGGGATTAAAGTCTGGTCTTTAAAACTTGGAGGTTTATATGTACTTTGAACACCAATTTGTTTCACTGGCTTTTAAGGTGAGCAACTGCACACAATCAGTATGTTGTCAGGTTAGGGGGTCACCCTTGCTTTGAACTGTTCTGCATTCAGCCTGTACAACTTTTGCGACATGTTTACAAGGAAAAAGGCAGGGTCTAGAAGTTAAATTTAAAGCATATAAGCAAAAATTCACCCTATATAATTGCACATCAAACTGTTTCTGTTGTGTAAATAACAGATTCACAGCACTGGGGGGATATTTCACTCCAAATTTTCTTCTTGTGTAAATTGGTGTAATCACCACAAAAATTTACAGAGAGGTAACAAACGAAAGAAAAGGGTGAAATTCACGGGCAGGGTAATGGTGGAATTCCTAGCAGAAAAGGTAGCTAGTCTATCAATTCCTTCATATCATGGATTAATACTTGTGGGCAATGGTAGGGCAACTCTGTAACTCATAACATAATTATCTTAGAGTTACACCTGTGAAAATACAGAAATGGAAAGCTGGTGTTATGTTTCATTGAATATCCTTACAATATGGAGCAAGATACAGAACAAAGTGTCAAATTATGGGTTAGGAAAAAAAAAATAGACAAATATAGATCAGTTAATAAAAAAAAAAGGGGGAGAGCTAGAAATGAATGAGACAGAGAAAATGTCAACATTAAATATTTTTGTGTTGGTTTCAAAACAAAATAGTGAAAGTAACCAGGTCTTTAAATATATTAATTTACAAAATAAAATGTTTTAAAAAGTTTGGTAAATATGTTTTAGATAAGGTAGATGTATCCAAGTGAGCAAGTCCTTATTCACCTTAGGGCACTAAAGGTGCTAGACAATGTAATAGCTGAATCACTAGCAATTATGTTTAAGAATTCTGCAGAACTGAATAACAAACGTATTATTTATCCTTGAAAAGACGAGTATGGAGGGCTTGGAAAATTATAGCTCACAGCACTCAAATTTAATGCCTGCAACGAATCATTAGGCAATCAGTTTAAGCATCTAGAAGGTAAGACAGTGACAAAAACTGTTCAGCATTAGTTCTTTAAGAATAAATCACTTAAAGGGTAAAGGGTAAGGAAAACGTAATATATATAACATACTTTGACTTCAGCACAATTTCTTGTATTGTGTCAAATGGTTCTGTGATTATGTGGCTCTCAGAAACATGCTGAGGAAGTATGGTGATGATCATCACATGGTGATGATCATCAGTTAGGTGTGCAATTGGCTAGAAGAAATATCACTGAGAACATACCTTTATTGCCAACCTTAGAAGACATCTTAAAGGCTCAAAGGAGACTCTTCACAGCTCCGTTATAGTTGATAATTTCTATAGTGAGAGAATATGGTAAAACATTCTATTTAAACTGTTTGGTGCTGATACCAGGCAGGTGGGACTACTAAAGCCTTTAGACCAAGATGAGGATGAGACAAAAAAGCTATCTTTTGAAATAGAACCAGTGTCATGAAATAAGAAAGATCAAAAAGGAAAAGCAATGGATAACAAAAAAGAATATGAGATACACCATGAGATCAGGTTTACAAAAGCAAATACTCTTTTCAACCACTTTTTTGGTATGTATGGGCAGTATTATTTTGAGCTCAGCACGTTGGAGTGCCTACTTGGTATATGGGAGGTCAAATTTCATTCTGACTGATCAAGACTGTGCAGTGCTGTGAACTGAGGCAAGATCCAGGGTGGGGTGGGGAAAGAAAGGGTGAGACCTGTACAACATGATGATCATTACATCATAATGACATCCTAATTATTCATCATTCTTGGTGAAGAGCTGAAAAAGAAGCTATTTCCTACTCAGACGAGTGAACAAAAATAATATCATGACCAATTTTGAAGTTTGGATGCATATGATTTTTTAACTGTGCAAATGACAATACATCTGTTATAATCAGGTTTTAATTAGGGTGAAAAATTTGAAAAAAATCTATGGTTCCTGGGATTCAACTATTTCAAACGAACCATGAGGAAACTGGACTGGCTCTTAGAGATGCATTTTAGTATATAAATTTTGGAAGAGCAAAACTTCTTTTGTAAATCTTTATGTGGTTTTGATCTTTCTTTTAGTTTTGGTTTTTCAAAATCTCCCCAGGTGGGTTTTTTTATAAGTAATATCAGTAAGGTTTTGATCAGTGGCACCATGCTTGCTTGTCTTAGACACACAAAAATGACAAGATGTGACAGATGGAATTGAGATTGTTGCATTTTTTTGCCTATCTGGGAATTACTTGGCAGAAACTCATCACATATATTTTTCCTTTCCTCATCCCTGTCAGTTTGTGACCTTAGTCTGGCATATGTCCTTCCTCAGTTCCTCCTCGCCTTCCCTGAGATCATAGAGTGAGAAAAGAGACACCTCCTCATTCAGTGAACTGGTACTAGCAGTACCTATAGTCTCATCTCTCTGCTGTTTTAGAGGCAATTTTGTCTGCAGTTTTCTTCTGTTTCAGATGTGCTGGGGATGTCTCCTCCACCCCACACAACTACTGAGCAGCAACAAGGATAAACCCTCTTCTACCACCTTGAAATTGCCTTTGCATCAGTGGAAAACCCCAGTCTGTCCCCACCATCGGAGCCATAAACAACAAAGACATTTTTACCCCTAAAACATGTCATTACTTTGTACAGCAGATCACAGAAAAAAATCTAATATCCTGGGTAGGAACTACTAAGCTGGATCTCAGCAAGAGCTGCTTCTGGCAGAACTATGTGCCTATTCTTGTCCTCTTTTCTAAAGCAACATAAAGAGGAATCTCAGAATCACTATTCTTTTTACTCATCTCAGCCAAGATGGTATAATTGCACCAAGGTTATATTTCTACACCTTCATAATAACTTTTTTAAAACTCCATTTGAAAATCTCTTTTTTTTTAGCTTTTCATGCCTAGTTTCATGTTCACATCTGGAGTGCTGGCAGTATGTTATTCATCTACTGTCTTGCATACACTAGACTAAAATGCAGTACTTTGGAGACCATACAAAAACTTAATAATGTATTATGTTTTTATATGTCAATGCACTTTCAGAAATGAATGTTTTTCAATTGAGAACAGAGAACCAAAAATGTCTCACATTCTGAATCATGTTTTGCTATTGTATGAATTATATGCACCTTTTTTTTGTTTGCTCTTAGCCTGCTCTGCTAACTTGTGATGATTAAAGGAACATATATGGCTTATTTCACAAGGACTTATAAATAGTAGTTGGCAAATTCTGTTGGAAATCCAGACTGACTAATTAGCTATAATTAGCTATGGAGCAAAGGTACTAGTGTCAGGATATAAAAAGTTATTTTGTGTTATGGCTTTCAGTTTAATAAATTATAACATCAGTTGTCCATCACCTTTGGATCAGGCTATGGATTCCTGGGTTTACTCATAGCATATAACATAGTATAATGTGTGGTGTCCCCGCCCATGGCAGGGGTGAAACTAGATGATCTTAAGGTCCTTTCCAAACCTAGCTATCATTCTATGGTTCTATGATCCTACTCTCCAGATATCCAGATCTCATAAGGACTTATACACACGCGTAACTTTCTGCCTAAGGTACTTCCAGTGATTTCACTGGGAATGACTACATGAATAAAGTTCAGCATGTAGCAGATTGTATTACAGAATCCCAAGCTGGAAGCATAAGAATTAGGTTCCCAATAGGAACATTAAGATAGCTATTACATTTACCACGTATATTTATGATACTATATCCAGGTAACAGCATAAACCATAATATGTTAAACATTACTAGGAAAGTAAGCACAGGGAATACTACATAGCTCGCAGCTTTAAAATGTTATTCCTGGTCTTCATGTCAGGTTTTCTGAAGAGAGTCTCAAGAATTTTGCTGTGCATGAAATATTTTTGTTCTTTTTCACACAGTTAAAGTGGCAGCAGTTTAAGTCAGCTGTGCTAAGCTGTGCATGGAGAGTGAGAGGTAATGCCACAAAATTGTGGAGTGGCTCATATCATTTCACAATGAAGTCTACAGTAAAAATAATAGAGTATGCAAAGGTGATGTACTGATGATACTTCTGTGGGAGGCAAAATGGAGACAAATAACAGTAATACAATTCAGGAAAAGATGGGTTAGCTTTAACTATAGGAATCATGGAAACAGAACAAAATATATCAGCCGAAAGTATAAGTATTATGTACATCCAAATCTAAAGCTTTGGGGTTTCAATAGTGAATTCAATTGTGAAATTTCTGTAGAAAAAAGAGAACACATTTAGCAATCGTAGTTTTGTGATTTAATAATCATGAGACTGAGCCATCTTTTTGACACTACAGGATGCATTAGTTGGGGCATTTGTATTTGAGATACAGGAATACTCATGTCACAGTGGTTGTACTTCTTTAGGAATATCATGTGAAATTTGAGTCATTCTGTTCAAGAAAAAAATAAAAATCAGATTGGGAGAATTAAAAAAAACGGAGTTTTTTTCATATAAGGACTAAAATATCCCGATTTGCATAGTTTTCCAAAAGGAAAGGGGAAAAAAAAAAAAGGGAAAAGAAAAAAAGCGCAGTAAAACTCTTCTTTTAAATATACAACGGACTGGCATGGGGAAGACATATATAAACACAACAATAATTTTTTAAAAAAATGACATTGATTTGGACTGGAAACCAATAAAGTGGAGGCGTGAAATTCCAAGGCAATAGGTGTCAGAAAAACAAACTTTAAACAGGAATCGAGTAGTACCAGAAAACAAAATTCTAATATTTCAGGATAGAATAACAGCAATTTGGGAAAGGATCATGCATTTCAGTATCAGATGATTAAACATTATGACAAAAGGTAGTGACATTAGTTGAACATATTTTCTGTAGTCCTTAAAAAGGTGAGAATTTAAGCCAATGCTTACGAATTAAGTGAGAAGCAGTTTCCATGCAGTCTATTTCCTGTATCCCCATCCATATATAAATTTCCTGTATCCCCATCCATATATAAACTTAAGCCATTTGCTGATCATGAGTTCTTCTATGGTTAGGATCCTTCTCAAAAAAAAAATAAAAAAATCCTAAGGACAGAAATAGAGACTTTTTATTCAATTTTATTATATATATGAGCCCATGAATAAAATAGTTTTAGCTCAGAAGACTGAATGCCACAAAGTTTTTGACATTACTGTTGGAAATGAAATATTTTTCAGCAAGCAAATGCCCTTAGAACTCACTCATAAACAATGCAGATAGACTGAAATAGTTAATCCTTACCAGCACTTAAATTTAAGAGCATGAGTCACAACTCTTTATACCAAGTTTACATTAGTGTAATTCCACTGACTGGATGAAGATATATCAAAACCAAATTTGAAGTGGCTAAGAATTAAGCCTATGGTAAGCTTAATGTTGAAGAAAGCCACCTGAGCTTGTGAAGGGAAATACAAATATATTAAGCTTCCCAGGACATGACCTTCTGTAGGCTCAATTAAAGTTCCAGGTCCATCATACCACAAGTGCGTAAATGGATATTTTCCAATTTCTAGGTCTCCACATAGTGTATACATCTCCACTGTAGCAGGATTTGTGTTTTAAATTTTTTTATTGTAATAGGTCATTAACATTTTTTTAACAGCTTGTTTTACAGATCTCCAGTTTTTGCAGCATTGGAAAAATATTTGAAAATGTGTCCAGCTGCAATTATTTCAAAGATCTTTCTGTGTATCAAGTTGATTGTCTTTATAATTTCCATAATAGAAGCAAAAGCATAATAATTTTAATGAAAAAAATGCAAATAAAGAAAATCTTCTGAAACTTTTAGTCTATTTATCTTGAAAGATAGGTATTGAGAAAACTGAGGTAACCCTTCCTTTCTAGAAAATAAAAGAGTTTTTTTCTAAAAGAAAGTTATGTAACACACTATTGTCCTGGGTTCAGCAGTAGCAGTCAGTTTTTCTCCTTTTCGGTGGCTGGTGTAGCTGTGTTTTGACTCAGCCTGGGAACAATGCTGATAATACTGATATTTACTTTGACCAAGGAATTTGTGAGCTTCATGCTCTGCCAGGGAGGAGGGGAAGCCGGGAGGAAGCAGAGACAGGACACCTAACCCAGTCTGACCAAAGAGGTATTCCATACCACAGGATGTCATGCCCAGGATGTAACTGAGAGTTACCCAGAAGGAGACACACTTCCCGGTCGGGCTCATTTTCAGCGGGTGGTATTGTACTTTCTTCCCTTGCTATTTTCTTATCGTTATTATTATTGGTGGTAGCAGCAGCGATTTGTGTTATACCTTAGTTACTGGGCTGTTTTTATCTCAACCTGTGGGAGGTACATTCCTTCGATTTTCTTCCCCATCCCTCTGGGAGCGGGGAGGAAGGGGGGGGGGGGGGAGGGGGAGGAGAAGAAGGAAGGGGGAAGGAATAGAAACTGGGTTTAAACCATGACAACTGTATATAACAGAGATCGGAAAGGAATCATACATTTGAGTTAATGGAGCATTTTTTCTTCAGTGCTGCTTGATAACACTATTTAAACAAAATCTCATTAGTATCTTTCCTAAGAGTCCTATTTCTCCAAACATTTAAACATTCCGCTAACCTGCCATGCATTTCAACTGCTGTGAAGGTGCAGTGCTAAACATCCATGTCTTCACATCTCCAAGACTGTAACATAGGCCAATTAATTCACTTTGCTATGTTTGCTACATGCCCATAGTATAAATTCAGAAAGCTGTATTTCAAAAATAAAGTGTGTGACTAGCAATATGTCAGATTCAAGAGGAATTTGAGAGTGCATTCCCTGAGTTTATTCTGAATCCCTTGTTATTTCATTATCTAAAATTGCATTGGTCATATTTTGTCTGCAGCTGTATTCAGGCCCTCTGCACAAACTGGATTTCATACATTAAGCAGATTGAGGGTGTTCCTATTACATTGTTAGTATCATTTTCAGCAATGATTTATATTTAGGAGAATGTGGGCAAATGTGCTCAGATTCATATGTAGTGGTATTGTCCAGAAACTGGTTATCATTGGTAGAAAATATATATAATTTCATCTTAGATAAGTTGCCTATTATCCTCTACTTTAGCTTTATTAAAAGCTGATAATTATCCTGCTAGCCTTACTCGGTATGTATTATATCTTCTCTTGTCATTAAATGCTGAAATTACTACACCTGCAGTTTGGAAAGGGCTCAGTATTCTTTCATTTGACAGACGGCTGACCAAAACCTGAGTAAGTCTTGGATAAGCCATGAGGAAAAATACCTCTAAAACATTAGCCCCAAGAACAGTTTGGAAAGGGCTCAGTATTCCTTCGTTTGACAGATGGCCGACCAAAAACTGAGTAAGTCTTGGGTAAGCCATGAGGAAAAAATACCTCTAAAACATTAGTCCCAAGAACAAGTCATACTACAGATATTTGAGTATATTAATATTTTTAGTATTATACTGCAGCTTGCAGTAGAAGAGAAAAAGGGTTTCTGTAAGGCTTGTATCTTTACATGCTCAAATGGCATGGATCAAGTTGGCTGTAAATGGGACATCTCAGTGGGCTGCAGAGTCTTGGTACCACTTTTCCAAATTAGATGTCCTCTGCCATGTTCTTTGGGAGATGTAGGTTCCAATTTACTTCCAAGCAAGTTCACAGAAAGAAGACTTTTCAATTCTTATTCAGAAAATCTGACATTACTCCAAGCTTTTCAATGCCAGTGCACCATTATGTCTATCCAGGCAACTCTAAGACTTGGATCTCCACAATTTCTTTGACCAGGCTGAGGTTTATAGGAAGAGGTAATATGCTCTCATTAAAAGGTAGGATAGCTCAAAAACATGAATGAACTTTTCAATAAGAACCTGAAATAGAAACTGGAACCTTCAAGACAGGTGAAAACAACTGGTTTAATTTTAACTTATGTTACTGAAATAAGAGAAGAGAAAGCAGCAGTTGTAAAACAGTGGAAGAAAGCATCGTGTTATCAAAGGAGAGGTGGTAAGACATTAGGGCTTTCTGTATGTGTGGATAATTATTGCTTACAAAAAATTGAAGGGTTAGCTGAAGATCTGGTATTTTTATAGCTAGTAGTTTGAACAATTAATTATTTGTGAGAGTCAGAGCCAGGTCATCTTGCTCAAAATAGTTTTCCTCAGAAAGCGTTACACTCACTTGAGCTTACCAGCTTGAAGAGCAGGATGCTTGTCATTGTGGGTAACAGTGCAATATCTGGCCTTAGCCTGGGTCTGGATATCATTTGTAGATGTCACCATCTTAAGACATGAGATGTAATGTTGCCTAAGACTAGAGCATAGGCCTGCTCAGCTAGCTGTTAAATAATGTCTCCATGGCCTTAGGGTGTTCATTTGTACTTACACACAAGGAGCATTTGTGCAACACAATAATGGATTTAGGGAGCTTTGTTATCCTTTATTTTCTTTTACCTTCCTACTCCTCTTCCACTCACACTCTTCAAGGAGGGAGAACTGAGAGGGGACAAGGAGTGCAAGACCCCCTGTCCTCTAGAAATAACTGGGGGAAGAGAACACTGCTTCTGCTGTGAAAGGATGAGCTCTTGATCTGTCATGCTGTCAGCTTCAGTCCCATCAGCTCTGGTTTTAGTGCTGGTGGCAAACACTTTTGCCAGGGTATGGCTCATTCACTCCTGCTTTCCTTCACATACAAGCCACATATGAAAGACCCCAGTTAGAAGTTCACAGAAAAAACTTTTACTTGACTCTTATTACCTTAAACTAATTGCTCCCTCCGGTCTCCCTTTTCAAATCAAAGATTCCACTGTGTTCAATGGGACCTTTGTTTGATTATGAGAAGAAGAGTTTAATTTAAAAAGGAAGGAATATATACGTTATTGTTCTCTGATCGTTGCTGTTGCATCCAGAAATTTCTTTCAAAAGTACATGCTAGTTTGGACAAAATTGTTCTAATCAATGAAATTGCTTTCTTTTTGTCAAGAATGCTCAGTGTCAGCTCTGCATGAGGATAATAAAATACTACAGCCCATATGGTAAGATAAGATAAATATGATTTGCTGGATATTGAAGGATTTGAAACATACCATAGCATTGACTGATTTGGGGAAAGATGAGAAAATAAATGATGCAATTTTTTCTTAACTGCCTTTCAAAAAACTAAACCACTGAGTTGCTATGTAAACAAAGTATGGTTTGCCTGAAGCTGAGAAGTACAGCTAATTATATGATTTTTCAAGACAAGCCATGCTAATTTCTTCTAATGTTTGCATTTCCATTTTTATGAGTTTTCTGGTTCCCACAAAGTTTGTAATTCTGTTTTAAATATAATAAAAAACATTTGTGGTGGGTCTTGCCTTGTACCAAATGAAAAACCATAATCTTGTGATTTTAACTGTAGTTATTGTACAGGATGTCCAAGAACAATATCTGAAGGCATAAGGAACACACCATGAAGTAGCGCTACAGCATCTCCGTATTGATGGACCAACTGGACTCACCATTCCTACGTTAAAGGGTGTGTGATCATCTGAGTGTGTGGGTACCTAAAACCTAAAAACAAAGAAAGTCAAGAGGTTATAAATAGGGGTGAATTATGCTTTATTCTTACGTGTAAAGTTTGTGCTGTTTTCTCTTTCTCGTTCCCACAAAATGATAAAAAATCTGTTTTACCTTGGGGACTGTTAAGTTAAAATCTGAGTGCAGGAATACAAATCACACAAATCACGTAGATGTAAACTCCCAGGCTTGTTTGCATTGCAAATACTTCTGTGTCATATAGTGAGTCTTAAACATGAAGTGGTTGACATGATAATACCTATGACTTTGTACTAATGAAATCCAAAACAAACAATATGGAAATGGAATTCCTCTTGAGATTCAGTTGACCACTAGCTGCCAGCTTCTACAGTAAAGAAGGGTCACACCTGGATGATAGCACTGAAAAATGAAAAATACAGCAGTCTGGATTAGCTGAGAACAGCATGCTCATATCAAGACAAAGTATCTTAATCTCTGAAGAATGCTACATTTTTGCTAACTAGAGATAGAGTATTTTAGAAAAAACCCGACTATTAAGTCCCAAAATAACAATCAAGGAGTGCTGAGAGACAAACATGGCCATCAAAGAAAGAATCAGTACTTTCTTTCATTGATAGCTCTTCTTTCAATTCTTTTGATTAGCTCAGGCACAGATTTTATTATTATTATATATGTCACCTGTTACCACTGGAAAAAAGGAAAGAGTCAGTCATAAAGTTAAGATATTAAACCTGCTATTGTAGTATTTTTCCTTTGTATAAAAGAGATGGTAATGAAGCAGAAGCAGAAAACTAACCATTTCTCTTGATGATTATTACCATTCCAGAATATGGTAAATGAATTGAATATATACGTGAATATTTAACATTTAACCTGATCTTCTTCAACAGGAGGTACAGAACATTGAAGTATCTTAAGCTGTACACTTGAATAATTATTTAATAGCCATAAACAGTGGTTCAGCCAAGTGGTAATTATTTGTAGAACAGATCATTTTTATGAGACTGGATGTCCGCTGTACTAGATTGTTAAATGTCTTCAATTATGCGTATGATAAGTT
>JBCJKH010029240.1:10618-20997 GCA_039877255.1 Loriculus beryllinus | reverse complement strand
ACATGATGATGTCAAGTGTGGCATTCTACATCAGTGTAGCTGCTATTGCTGCCATCAATGGAAGAAGGAAAGTTGGGAGAAAATACTGGTTTTCCACATACTTTAACCTTTATGTCAACAGTAGAAAAACAAGGGGTAATGGCTTAAAGCTGGAAGATTAGATATTAGTTAAAAATTCTTCACTATGAGGGTGGTGAGACATTGGAACATGTTGCCCAGAGAAGATGTGGATGCCCCATCCCTGGAAGTGTTCAAGGCCAGGCTGGACTGGGGTTTGAGCAACCTGGTCTAGTGGAAGGTGTCCCAGCCAATGGCAGGAGGGTTGTAAATAAATGATCTTAAGGTCCCTTCCAACCCAAACTATTCTGCGATTCTGATGCATATGATTCTATGAAACAAACAAAAATCTGTTAATGATAACGTTGCAGTATAACATAATTTAAAATGCTGATGTTTCTTTGTCTGAAAGAAACCGGGCTGGGAAAGGGACTTGGTTAAATTTATTTTAGATCTTGGAATCTTTCAATTCCGCTTGTGAAATTGAAATCAGTTTAGTTTCCATGCTATATATCACTGAATGTCAGGTAAACATTTCTGTACTGTCTTCACAAAACTGCATATTTTGATTGGACATTGATTTTCTCTCTTATTTTTTTATTATTTTTTTTTTTATCCCTGCAAGAAATTATTCTAAGGAATTGCTCAAAAAGAACAAGAAAGGTGAGGTATATATTTTGTTATAAGAATTTCAATTAGAAAGGCATGCCCTTTCAATTATGTATAAAGCATACAAGATCAGTAGCAAGAAAAAATATTCTTAATGCTCAGTCATGTTTCAAGTTACATATACCTTTCTTGCAGCAGTTTTGTGAATATTGTCTTGGAAGAAAGAAGAGCATTAAAACTAAGAATAGCAGAAAGAGATGTGTGGTCGTGTTATTTCTAGAGGTTCCTTTTTACACATCCAGTTTTGGATATCTGGTGTGGAAGCTGTAAATATTCATTTGAAGATCACCCTTTCAAAGTGATTTTAGTGGGTAATAGATGCTTCATTAACTCCAATCTCAGCAGCTATTTGGCAATTAACGCACAGCTGATTTGACCACTCATGCGTATATACATATGTATGTCCACTATATTATCACTGGTTTTCCTTGAAAGTGTAAGTTCTGGTGGTGATACTGAGAAAGTGTTTGCGTTCAGCTCATTCTTGACTAGTCGAATTGCTTATGGTGTAGCATTGAAGCTTTCTTCAAAGAGAGGTAGATGTGTCTGAACACCAGTTAGAGCAGATTTCTTGGGAATGTCAGGGCTGCTTCAGTAGGTTTTTTTCACAGTAGATTTCCTGGCTAGAGGTACAATCATACATCTGGATTTGGTGCAAATAGAAGAGTACCTACTAAACTGCTTAGTAAAGTACCTTCGAGTTCCTCTAAAAGTATTGTATGCTGAGACTTCCATATATCTAACTTGCCAAATAAGTATAAACATATCTTGAATTTCAGTAAGGGGAAATTCAAAGTCCTGCATTCTATCCTCAAAGAATAAGCAGGGGTTGTTTTCTCTGGAAGATTAGTGTAAAGAAGGCTTATAGTTACTTTTTTGTCTTTAAAGACTGATTTAGCTCTGAAAATAGTCTATATTTGAAATACTGTGTTAATGTCAGGCTACTGACTCTTCTGCTTTCCTTGAGTTATCTTTTAACTTTTAAAGCTGCTATCCTCTTCCCATCTTGTCTGACTGAAATGTCATCAACTCCATTTTGGTTCATTTCTACCTTCTAGCACGGGATTTTGATGTACATCCTAAGTATATTTTATACTCAGAACCTTGCTCAGTTTTTAGAGGGTTTCATCTATCATCTCATAAAGTACTCTCTTCATCTAGTGGGGCTGCATCATTTTGTTCTCATTCTTGAGCATTCTGAGCTTCAGCCATGCCTGAGTTCTAGGAGGCAGTGTAGAGGTGGATGGTCATTTGAGCTGTTGCTGTCCTGGTTTTGCCTCAGACTTTAAAACAGGACTAATTGCAACCACATGCATACTGAAAAAGGACTGAAATGGTTTTCAGGCTGGTATTTCCCAATCCTCAGATGACTTCTAAGAACCATGAAAGGTAACTTTAAAAAATACTCAAAAGAGCTAATTCTGCTTATTAGGGGATCTCACTTTTATGGATTTTATTATTTTTTTTTCTATAATTGGTTTACTGTGAAAACGATAACACTCAACAAATACACTGAATGAAAGACTTCATAAGTAGGTATAACAAGCATAGTTGTCATCAGGTTCTGCTTTCCATAAACAATTTCACTGTTTGTGATTGAATTACATATTGGTGGAGGAAGCAGTAATTTTTTCAGGTGGTTGAGAATTATTTTGTCAATAAATTCTCAGCAGTTGAGTTGTATTCATCAAAAGAACTATAATTTTGAGAAAGCTGAACATATGAACTCTTTTTAAGTTTGAATAATCTAGCATTTTTAGTCCTATGTTCAAGCTTTACAGAAGACTGGAGATTTTTGCATGTAATCAATAGAGTATGAATGGAAAAAATTCTCAGCTACCCCTTGAAATGTAATTTCCTCTTTTTTTAGGTTTGTAAGGACTGTGTTAAGGCTCAGATTTTTACAATTCAAACTTTTTTTTTTGCTGCATTTTATTTCTTTTTAATCTCCAGAATAAAACACATGGAGACAGGTGTCTTACTGAATTCTGTATGAAGTGTTCCTCGGCTAATTACAGTTCACTACAAAGTGAAACTCTCTATAGAGTTTAAGGCTAAGATGTGACATCAAAATACAGGACATAGCAAGTAAAAGCAATGTTTATAAAATCAAATCACCTTAATGATAGATTTTTAGTTTGATTTTATTTTTAAATATGTAATATAACCTTATAGGAAGGTGCTTCATGTGAAGTATGGTTTCTCATGAATAAGGTTGACTTACCACCTTTAGTAAACTCAGGCGAGTGACATTGGTCTGCCATTTTCTTTTCAAAAGGCCTGAAGCCTCATCTAGAATTTTCCATCCTTCAGAGTGTTTTCATATTGCTTAGCATTTGGCTTTGTGTTTGCACTTTCTTGATTTTTTTCAATATTGAAAGGAAATAATTGTTTATTTTGTTCACAGAAGCATAAATATTAGAATGAATGGTATAAAGACGAGCTAAGCACTGCTCTATTGAAAGCTGAAAAGACAGGAAAAGAAGGATCTGTATTTAAAAACGTTCCATGTCGTATTGACATTTTTAAGAAAATTAGGAAATTAAATAGAAAAAAATTTTAACAAAATGTTTTCATGAGGACAAGATTTCATTTGAAAACTGATGAAATTCATCAAGTTGGTATTTTCAAAATTTTTATGGGCACTGGATTTAGATTTGTGAAATGTTTCACCACTGCTGAACTTCCATTTATCATTTAAAGAAATGTTGATGGAATTTTTTTTACTCTGATCTATGTTGGATAGTTATACATGTAGGTGTATTTGAAACATAAAAAAGTGTTTCAGAGACAAAGATGTCACTAGTGTACATAGTTTTTATTATTCAAGTAAATATGTGCTTATATTTTAATTCCTACAATGTGTTAGAAATACTTGTATGTGCAGTCACATAGTCACATATAGTGTATGTTACACTGCCAAGATTTATTTTTTTTTATAATCAAAGATGTCAAATGAATATCAAATACATTTCAGTGGCAGGATACATTTACAACACTGAAACTGAGTATTGCTATAAAGCACCATCTTTTGCATTGACCAGAATTTTTTGACCCAATAACAAAATCCAATAACAAAATCCAGCTACTCCAGGTTACTTAGTGAATTTGCATTGCCTTTTGCTGAATTACATATCATGAAGAAACTAAGAACATGGTGTCATTCTGAAATCATGCTAGAGCTATTTTCAACACCTTTGAAGAAACATGTTTGCGATGCACTCTTGCAAGAGTAAGACTCTTACTGTAAGGGTGGTGAGGCACTGGAGTGGGTTGCCCAGGGAAGTTGTGAATGCTCCAACCCTGCCAGGTTGGACAGAGCCTTGGGTGACATGGTTTAGTGGGAGGTTGGAACTACATGATCTTAAGTTCCTTTCCAACCCTAACTATTCTGTGATTCTATGATTCTAAGAGTATTTTTTTTTTTTTGTTTAATTGCATGTAATGTATAAGAGACTATGATCCAATTGCTAATTCTAGGTTCTGATATATATACTGAGAAAGAAACATTTCTGTATTTCAACATATTCATCAGTGAACTTGTGAATGGAATGAGCAGTGATGTGATAGCATTTAATGTTGTTAGTAATTTAAAGTAAAAAGAAGAAGAAGAATTACATAGAATCATAGAATAATTAGGATTGGAGAAGGATCCTAAGATCATTTAGTTCCAAACCCCCTGCCATGAGCAGGGATGCCTCACTGTAGACCATGTCACCCAGTGTTCTGTCCAACATGGCCTTGAACACTGAGAAGGATAGAGCATTTACCATTTCTTTGGGCAACATGTTCCAGTGCCTCACCATCCTCACAGTAAAGAACTTCTTCCTTATATCTAACCTGAAGTTCCCCTGTTTAAGCTTAAACCCATTACCCCTTTTCCTGTTGCAACAGTTGCTGATGAAGAGTCCCTCACCAGCATCCTTGTAGGCCCCCTCAGATACTAGAAAGTTGCTATGAGGTCTACATGCAACTTTCTCTCCTTCAGGCTGAAGAATTTTGTATGACTGAGTGACTATGAAGTAAAATGGTAGGTGAAATTCAGTGTATAAATAAATGTAAAGTGATGCAGAAGAAAATGGTTCAAGCTCCATATATAGAGTTATGCTGTCTGGGCTTATTAATTGTCAATAGCAAGACCTTGGGATTATAATAGATAGTTATGGTGAAAATTATCAGCTCTGGATTTGCTGAGTGTCCAGAACAAATCACCTTTTAGGAATTATTAGGGAAAGAGTTGAAAGGAAATAGAGAAGAAATAGAAAAGAAATAAATAAATAGGTTCTTATGCCTCTGTATAAATACGTTGTTCATCCGCACTTGTGAATGCAATGTTATTTTTTATTGTCTCACCCATCTCAGAAGGGATGTATTGGAATTTAAAACCTTTAAAGAAAGGAAACAAAGATGATGAAATGGATTACATAGATGAAATGCCTAAGTAAGCTGTAATTTTTTTTTCCATTGGATAGGAGAGTTTAGAGGGACATTTTAGGTACATTTTTATTTAGTGTATGAATTTTTTTAGTCTGAAAATAGATATATATTTAATGTGGCATTTGAAACTTCTTCATTTTCTTGTCATTTTCTTGACTTTTTGTGTTTTCTTTTTGGAAGCTTGCAATTAAAGGAAAGATAGTTAACTGTGATCTAATTTGAGGACTTCGTGTGGTGTGAATTCTTCTTTAGCAGAAATCAGTGATGAAAATCCCACAAAGTTTGAGATATATAAATATATTTCTATGTGATATGAAAATTCATTTAAAATATAGGATTAAATCATGTTCATCAGTCAGGCAACACTATTATTTGCTTCCGAAGGACTGTTCATTTCAGTATTTCCATACTCATCAAGTACTTTCAATGCTTGGATCAGTGCCAGGCTTAAAGTTGTCCATTCTTATCTATTAGAGCCAAAGAAAGGAACAAAAAGAGAGGAAAAAATTATAGTAGACATACTTATCAGCTGGTTTAATCAAGTAAGCACAATCACTCCACTGGAAAAGAGGGGAAAACCCTTCTGACCTTGTAAGTTAGACAGATTGGTCCGTTGCATGACAGATAACCTTCTCTTTTCTGAGTGAAAGAACACATTTCTGAAAAGAAGAAAGACACAAGACTGTATTTACTTCAAGAAAGAGAGGACAGACTGTTGGGAAGTGCACTGTCTGATCTGAAAGAGAAGGAGCTCTTCTGTTACTCCATCTTACTGGTCCTCTAGTTCATTGCATAATATGGAAGGGTATCAATAGTACCCATGAGAGAACATTGTAATCCCTCAGGTGACACAATATGAAGACCAGAATAGGTCTCCTTTTATCATAAAAAAGGGAGTGGAAGCAGAATATTTTCCAACGTATTCCAATATTTTCCAATATTCTTTGACTCACTAAAAGTTTTTACCTATTGCACAGGAAAAAGTGCATGTGAAAACGCATTCAAAATAAGCTTTATAAATTTAATATGTAAGGGGTTTATATACATATATATATATATATATATATATATATATATATGGCAGTAGTGATTTTAAAGTTTTAAAGAGAAAATTATTGTGGAGGTTAGAAATACCGACAAAACTGTGCCACAGAGGCTGTGTAGAGGCACTACTGATGGCAGGGAAGCCATTAGACCCTGAAGCACACACATGTATGTCCCCACACTTTCAGGACCTAAATCTATATTGTCTAGTTTTATGGGAGAGAATAGTTTATAAAGAATTGTAAGGAGAAATTTTCGAATAAATCCTTTTTCCTTTGTCCTTTAAGCTACACAGAAATATCAAACTACATTTTGATGTTATCTACCTGTGTTCATTTTGTTTTACTCTTCTGTGTAACTGAGGTGATAATCTCAGCCCTAAATACCCCATGCATTTCCATCTTTTCAATTTCCTCTCCCTTTTTCCATACCTCAGTTACAGAAGGGTTGTGTGGCAGAGTGTAATTTTAATTCCACTGTGCTCTGAATGACTGTAGAGCTAGGGTAGCTGTGCAACTTTATAGCATTTTCCTTGCTGTGAATAAACGCTGCATGGAAGGCTCCCTCCATGATTCAGCATTATAGAAATAAAAATGCTTATTTCACAGAGTATTTTGCAAGGATTTAGTGAACTACTTGGCAGTTTTGCTCCTGGGAAGCACAAGTGAAGAGGGCAAGAAAGGAGATCTGCACCAAGTGAGAGAGATGGAAAAAAGATTGGGAAGAAAAAGAGGCTAGGAACCTCTGCACTTGATAAAACAGAGAAAAAATAATGGTTTCAAATATTGCTTTAGCTATGAAACTATTTACTTAAAATATTGCTTAGAGGAAAAGTAATTTTTAACACCAACAGATGATCCAAGATGAAGTAAGTATATTTTATACTTTTTACATTAATCCCAAAGTAAGTTCTTCTAACAAATTCATCTCTTTTAAGCCCTTAGTCTACGTTAATCACTGGGTCTGTCTTTCAATATAATACAGGCTATGTACTTCTGGTATTAGCGTTACAATATCTAGCTAGAAACCAAGAATTTAAAATTTCAAGTTGTGAAAAATTTATTCCTTTTGATAGAATATTCTAAAAATTATTTACCCTTTCGGTTAAAAAATTTCATCTTTTTCTACGTGGAACTTGAGCTTCCAGACTTTCTCCTTCCTTTTTTGTATTCTTTTTCATATCTCTCTCTCTTTTCCTCTCTCAAAAAATATTAACCAAATTAACATGAAAATAGGTTATGATAATTGAATTCCTTTTAAGCTTCCTCTGCTGTGCCAACCCCCTCATTCCCCGCCCCTTCTCTAGATAATCAAGTATTTTGGAAAATAGGTATTTAGGCTTAACTCAGATGAACTTCATTGGTTCATCTTCCGAAATAACAGAAAATAAAGCCAGAAGAGAAATACAATTGCAGAGGAAATTTGAAACCTATCACCACAAATCAATTTGCTGACAAAAGCTTTCCTCTTTTAGCTTATACCCGTTTTTAAAATGGCAGCCAAAATAAAGAAATGAGATAATTTTGTTGGCTTGAGACAAAAATGTAGGGGTTTGTTTTCATCGTGTCAAAATGGATTCATGTTGTTTTAGCTTTTATTTAGGAAAAGACAGTTGTATGGCATTTAATATTCTGCTTGTTCAGTTGAATGGAAATATTACTGATCATCTGAGAACAGCTGCAGATGGAACTTGTCTTGTAGTTGAAACATGAAGCTTGAAGCAGTTAAGCTAGTTATATTTACTGAAATAAAATATTAAGGGGTGTTTTCTTCAGTTCCGTTTTTGCTGTCCTGGCTGGTTCTGATTTATAAGTTTCAGTGAAATTCTTTTCCTAGAACCTCTTGAATGCAGACTTTCGAAAGCTCTGCGTGTTATTAACCTTGGAAATTTAAGTTGTTTTTAAAAAAGTCCAGTCGTCTCTACCCTTAACTTAATGGGAAAGAACAATGTGCATGTATTAATTCTGCCTGTCTCTCAGAACAAAATTTAGAAATTGACTTGTGAAAATCTGTAATGTTTTCTCTATTTTAAATAGTATTTCTTCCAGACTAAGTAAATTTGTATTTTTTAGCCTGAGATGTTCTTTCCATGGCTGAATGAAACAACCATTTCAAAGAAAGTAGATAAAAGTCATTGTTTCACACCAGAGTAGTTCCATCTTTCTCTTTGTCCTTGCTGGTGCTGACTTTTGGGTTCTATTTTTTTATTTATCTTTTCCTTTTACAAAGCCTCTCAAGGTTTTTCAGTTACTTTGAGGTCAAAACTTTGGTTAACACTGGGAAAAGCATTGAAATGTGTCGCTACAAGTGTTATCACTGGGTGAATGAGTGGTCTTTCTGTTACTGACAGCTTGTGTGCCAGTATTTTCTATTAATATTTCCTAGACGAAAAATGCTTCTCAAAATATTTTTTCTTTTACTTCAGAAATGTTTCTGGCTTAATGCATCCACTTGGATGTTTTCTGGCCACTGTCCTTGGAGCAGTTCCATTTTTAGCATCTCCTACATCCTGCCCAGTTTACAAGCCAGGCGATAGTATTTCCTGGAATTTTGTCAGTTCCACAGCTTCAGCTGGTTGTTCACAAAGACATGGCCTTTAATTTTCTTTTTGGATTCTTAGCAAACTGATTCTGACTTCTGTGAATCAGTCTGTTAGCCACAAGTGATTTGTGGATGTCAGCCCTTGCTATATGAAATTTCATAAAGCAAGAGCTTGCTATTTGAAATCCAGTTTTAGTTCTTTTCTGCCTTTATTGCACAGTGAACACCTTCCAAGCTGAAGTCATCAAAAGGGACATTTTAGGAAAAAGGACATTTTAGGAAGAAAGCAATCACAGCTGAGTAGGTGGTAGAAAATTGGTGCCTTAAACTGTGCTGAAAGTGGAGAGATAAGATGGAGGTTTTAACTGAATTTTTTATTTCAGTAACTAGTTTCTTTTTCACCACGTAGTTGAGCAAATAATTTATAAGGACTTACATAGAATCATAGAATAGTTAGGGTTGGAAAGGGCCTTAAGATCATCTAGTTCCAACCTCCCTGCCATGAGCAGGGACACCCCCCACTAAATGCAATCGCTGCATCTGTCTAATACACACACACATACTTCACACATTCATGTATAAATCTTCCTTTAACACATACAGGAACAAAAACAAGTTACCAAAAAGACTGTTAATAAGGGAAGCAGAGGAGGAGGATAGCAGAATACTGACTCGATTTTATTTAGTCTAAAAGAGAGGAGCGTCACAGATTTGATAGAGTAACTGTTCCTAGACCAAGAAAAGTTATGTTGCATCTTACAGAGGGAAACCAAAATATGTGACACATCCTAATGACAGACCAGATCAGTCACCCTTGACTCATTCTTGTCAAGTGAAGTCAGCCCATCGCATTTATTTAAAAATTACTTTTTTGCTTGGCTGAAATCTTTAAGAGGGGAGGGGAACTCAGGGCAATGCCTTTTCTTCAATTAGGTATTTGTTTACTCAAGTTATGTATGCTTGCAAAAACCTTTGGGTACATAATTGTTTTCTCCTTCTTGGATCACTGTTGATTTGAGAAGTTTCCTGTATTTCACATAAAATTATTATTTCCAATTACTCACTTAAAACATTTTCAGGGATCATTTTATGTGATCATCAAATGTCTGGTATCCAGAAGGATTATAAATTTCTGTGAGGCCCTCAGTCTTTTCAGAGGTATAAAAGCAGATGAGCCCATCTGTTCGCTTTTCATTGCCACCTTCCATGTTTATCTTCCTTTCTTATGCTTGGCAATATATGGATGGCAGAGGGACTCGGCAGTTGCTGAAAAGATGGTAGTGCTTGAAGTTGTCAAGTCTGAAGAAAATAGAATAAATTCTGAAACTTGAAAAATATATTGTAATAAATAAGTAAATAACTTCAAATTCAGTTTGTGAACAAAAGTGGTGAAAAACTACAAAGCCAACTTAAGTTACAAAGATAAATTCTTAAATAATATGTTGTAATGGTAATATGTGTTTTTTCAAAACAACTAAATGTTATGGATCACTGCTGGACATCAGTAGTAGCACCACTGATGGCTTGGCTTCGCGAGCGAAGATTTGGGAAGGGCTTTAACCACGCTTACTACAAGCACGATGACCAAGGGCGTGTGGGATATGCAACTCTGGTTAGGCAATCAGGGAGTG
>JBCJKH010029238.1:0-12495 GCA_039877255.1 Loriculus beryllinus | reverse complement strand
ATACAATACAAGTCTTTGAAATGTGGACTGAAAAGTACAGACAGTCTTCACAGCCTCTTAAGGCTATCATCTTCATTTAATCAATACTACAAAGACAAAAGATCACAAAAATTGTATTCTGTAAATGCCCCTGTGTGGTGTTGGAATAAAGTTAATTTCATGAATGGAGGTAATTTCACATGCATGTTTGTTTGGATAACTGATAATAAGATAAGTTAGTATGTATTACTAAGGAAAATTCTTGTGGCTGGGGGAAAGTAGCAGTGTTTTGTTTTCTAGAAACTCTGCTCACACTGTTGCCTATCTACTAATTGATTAATTGACCATCTCTTAGACTTCACTATTGTACTCGACTTTCCAACAAATTAAATAAACCTGATCTCAAATTGTTGCTTGTGGCAACAGAGGTTTTGTCTCTTTCAGAAACATTGTAGTCTAAGGAGAGCTATAAATAGTGGCAGGTTATTTTTTATGAAGCTTTACAATAAGTATCATAAATATCTGATGATTTTAATTGAGACTTATTAAGATATTTAATCTCTACTGATTACATGGCAAATAATAAAATTGTACCTATTTAAGAGCTGTGAAAGGCAAAGTAGGTATTTATTACGTAGGTTTTAACATTAAGTAAATACAGTAACACCTTGGGGTTTATATATTTAACACACAATTGTTGCATTTTACATGCTATTCCTCAACTCGAAAATGTTAGAACAGATATTTCAAACGGCCACTAGTTACAATGTAGGTTAATGACCAACTGAATACCCAAAAATATACTAAGTGACATTTTGAACCCATCACATTGATATGTATCTGTTATATAGCCACTTATGATCAGTAAGTAGTATATTTAAATATTGTTAATCATGAGCATTTAGCATTTAACATACAGGTGCTGTCTTAATGAAAAATTAAATTCTTCTTTGAGACTGAATTCAGTGTAAAGAATTACTACAGTTATTTTATAAGGTTAGAAATATCTATGTTAATATAGGGGAGAGATTAATATTGCAAATGAGTAGTTATTTTAATCTTGAGCATTCTCAAATTCATACCAGAATGGGTTTAAATTATAAAAATTAAAGCTATAAAAATATACAGTTTGCATAAACTTTGGTCAAGCATGAATGCTGAATGTGGTTTATTGGTTATACCTCTATCTGAGTAGAATGACACTCCTTGCAAATGTGGAGAGTAAATATATATATCTTGTGTAATTGTCTGAACACTTTGATTTGTCATTTAAAACTTTGTGCTTAAAATGTAATGCTCATCTACTGCTTTGTGTTAGTGTCCTGGCATGCTGCAAATCTGTGTAGTACAACATTGTTTGAACAACTGCAACCATATGACTGGAGAACTTGAACAAGAGTACACTTAGTTTATATGCCCAGAAAGGGATTATCATAATATGTAATCTGTTCAATGCTAGTAAAAAAGGACACTACTAGACATGAAAGACTAAGTCAGAGGATCTGCTTAAAGCTTGTGTTACACAGTTCCTTAATGGCTTTCAGGATTGTGATTTACTGAAATATTTGCAAACTTAGGAACTTTGCTGCAAATGATATAACATAAAGAGAAGATCTTTAAATCTGCAAATATCAGATATGGAGTTATTAAACAGGGGAAGTTTAGAGTAGATATAAGGAGGAAGTTCTTTAAGGGTGGTGAGGCACTGGAATGGGTTGCCCAAGGAAGTTGTGAGTTCTCCATCCCTGGCAGTGTTCAAGGCCAGGCTGGACAGAGCCTTGAGTGACATGGTTTAGTGTGAGCTGTCCCTGCCCATGGCAGGGGGATTGGAATTTAAGATTCTATAATTATGAAGGAATCAATGTATTATCTAGCTGGATGGAGCAAACTATACCCTAGAACTGAAAGGAAGGAACATCGGGCAGAATTAGAAGAGATCAGAAAAGGTTAGAAAAAATTGCAGAGAGTAAAATCATTGTGCATATGACTTGAAATCTAGTTTGAGCTCCTGTGAGCATTTTTCCTAATAAAGAGCTGGTTATCCTTACTGTATTCCCAGTATTGAATTTGTTCTGTGAGGGTAGACACAGTTTGGAGGTTTCAAACTTTTGCACTGGTGAACTACTGTAACTGAACCTTGTTCTCGTTCTGATTGAATGAACTGTGGGTATTTTCTCACTTTGGCAGGTTTTCGTTGAAACCAGAATTCACTTGGAGGAGTTTTTTCAAGATGAAATTTGATAGTGTACCATTCTTGTGGTTTAGCATTTAGCTTTGATTTACAGATACTAATAAAGAAAAGCTCCTGACTTCCTTGCAGAAGTGCTAAACTTTGTGTAAGGGAGTACATTCCCTCAGCTCTTAAGCTATTATTTTTCAGGAGTGAGAATAGACTTGGTTTCTTTCCTGATAACCTCAGTACTAATAATGAGTACTTTCACACTTGAGGAGCACCGATGTGGAACTCTTGTAGGATTAGATGCTTAGAGGACTGGGGCTAAGAATCCAGACTTCCTTGATTGAGGCTTGTTAGGGATTCAAAGTAACATTTTAATGGAGTGCTTCATGATACAGGGATTTAGGGAAGTGCTTTCAGTTAACTGCCACTTATTTCTTGTTCTCTCCTCTAAAGCATGCTCCTGGCTCAAGGGGGACATCTTTTTTCTGATCAGCTATGCTGGGTGGCTTATATATCAAGCACAGCATAGGTTAATAAATATGATTTTTGAAATTATTGCAAAGTTTCCTGGAGTTTGAAGCCAGAAGGGACCCTAAGATCATCTATATCAGGTCATTAAGTTTTACCAAGGCTTTATTCTAAACTTACAGGTGTTCATTAGACCAAAGAATTTTAGACCTCATGGGGTTTAACTATGCTATAGGCAAAGACTGGAACTAATCCCTAATGCCCTTGCAATGGTAGGAAATTAATTAGGTGAAATATGCCTGGATGATCCTAGAAAATAATATTCGCTTGTGCACCATGAAGAAGGCAAAACAAAATATAAAAGTCCAGGTTCATATTCTGATCCCTGGATTTTGTCATGTCTTTATCATGAAAGATAGAAAGCTCTCCATTACTGGAAATCTGTTCCTTCCGTAACTACCTATAAACAGTGATCACATTGCCTTAATTTTTTGGTTTTATTTTTATTTATAAATGAACTGAACACATAAAAATTCTTAGTCTTACATAGCAAAGATTATTTTCCAGTGACAAGATCATATTGGTACCTCTTTTTGAAAGTCTTTCTAGGATTGCCACCTGCCTTGTGAACTAATTTTTGCTGTGATGTTAGTACAGTCAGTTCAAGTACCTTATTTGACAGAGTTGAATGCAGAGGAAATAAAACTTCTCTGTTTTTTACCCTATTTTGTCCTCTGTATGTCCTCTTGGATCACATTTGCTGATTATGTGACCATTGGCTTTATTTATTATGACCACTAAATACCTATTGAAGACACAAAATGAGGTAAGCATTTGCCTGAGGAAATTTCTCGAGTAATAATTTTAAATTCTGTAATGAAGAAAATAAAAATAATCCTTCCCTTTGCTAAGACAACTGTACCAGTGACAAGTGTAGCAGAAGTAAGCATCTAACAGTTGTAGACACTTTAGAAATCTGCTTGGTTCAGTGCATTTTAGCTCTACATTTCTCAGTAGATTTCTTGTTTGATCTATCCTGGTAATTGTCTGTGTTCCTTGGTTGTGCATTGCAGTTTTCATTTCACAGGTAACTTTTCCAACTGCCTCAATCTTTGATGTCAGCCACATGTTGGTTGACTTCAATATTTGATAATAATATTTCTTATTTATTTGATTTTCCTCATTCAGAATAATAAACAGTATTTTATAGGCTTTGTTATTTTTGTGAATATGTGGGTGTTTTACTGTGGGCTTTCTGAAGATGTCATAAGAATTTTGTCCTTTAGGGTTGTTTTGTTGCATCTTTCCTTTAATGTTAATTGCATATTTCATTGTCACTGCTTAAAGGGATGCACTCCTTTCTATTTCCTAATAATGGTTAAGGTCAGAATACATTTCTAAAGATTCAGTCTGTCTTTTGAGTTCTTTGTGAAAGGGAGATGTAGAGAGGAGCTGCTGATAGTGATACTGAATTGAAACTTTGGAAGAAATTCTGAATAAACCTGAAATGAAGCCAAGGCTGAAACACATTCTAAACACATTCATATGCATGTACCAGGCTCTGAGTATTCTGCAGCAGTCTGAATCTAAGGTCTGGTGCCTTTGTTTTTTCCTTTGTGTAACACATGTTTACTTGGAGATATGCCACCAGGAGCAGAATCTCATTTGATCTCCTAAGATAAACAATATCCAGTTAGGTTGGTGCTTGAAAAGATGGTATCCCTGGGAAATCTTAGCTCTTTGTTGAAAGTGGCGTATTTCAGTATGTGCCATTCTTGCTGAAAATTGAACCTGGCTTTGGTCATATATTTTAAAAACATGATCTGAATTTGAGTTCCTAGAGATTTTTAAGTCCAGGTGAGTCTCATGGGAGTGGGGATTTTTGTGATGCATAGTTCTGTGCTCAGTAGGGCAACATCTTGGAATTGATTCAGGGAGTGTCAGTGTCAGTCACACTCTGATTGATGCTGGCATTGGATAACTGCATGTGTACCCAATTTTGATTAGCTTTGAAGCAGAATAGAAGGCATACTGCCTTTGATAATCCTTCTAATCCACTCAGACTTCATGTGAGTGACAGGGCAGCTGTTAAAAGTGTGAGAAGCAAACTTGAAATGGTGATAGAAACTTTCTGCTGCATCTCAGCCTTTGTTCACTCCAGTTCAGATCCTCACTGTGTTCTAATTGCATTCTTAGTGTTTCCAGGTTGCAGTCCTTTGCAAATGTCACTTGAAGGAGATACTTGGTCAGTGATCCTGTTTGTATCATTTGGAGTTCTTTCTTTTTGTACTGCAGTCTCTTCCCTTTCACAAGCTTTGAAGTATTTCTTAAAACAGAGAAGATTTAACTCCACCCATCTGATTTTCAGAGAAGTCAGTATCTGTCTATAAAGCAATACGTGTATTTCACCGTAAGATGGTTCAGCAAGGTTCAGCAAAGATCAGCAAGCTTACACAGCTATCAGCACATATATATAAAGTTTATACCATGCAGCATGTCTGCTTCAGTGAATAAATTACTGATTTTGGTTTGGGGTTTTTTTATGCTTAGTCAATATCTATATGTTTCATCAAAACTTTCAGGCTGAGATCTATTGGATATAGCACTGTTTTAAAGAAGATATAAGACCTGGGGAAAGTAAAGGGAAATGAGAAGCTATGAGATTGTGAAGTCATTTTCACTGTTGCTAGAGATTGGTGTAGAAGACATCTGTTTCACCTACACGAATTTTACCCATTCACAATGTCATTCATGGATTTGTTGATTTCACTGAAAAATCTGTTAGAAAGGTGTTGTGAGAAATCAGTTGACCACCTCTCTGCCCCAGGTGGTAGACAGAGGTGCAAGCTTTAAGTTCAAGCTCCATGCTAAAATAGGCCCATTTTGACTTTGAATGCTAATTCTAGGTCTACTCTGACAAGGTGCTGGCAAAAGATCACAGACATGCTCTGAGTGCAAAAATCCATCCTGAATTGCTAATGTCAACAAACAAATAAGGGAATGTGATCTTAGTTCTTTTTATCAGAAAAACACAAATTTTATCAGAAAGTTGAAATTAAATATATTTAGTTAACATAGGGACCTACAGGGAGCTGCCACAAAATAGAATTTTTGATCCATGCTTCATTCTTTAAAAGAATTCAAAGATCATGTGCTACTTAAAGTGTTACCCTTATTGATGAAGCATAATTAAAGAGGTATCAAACATATAATAATTGCCATCAGTGCCTAGAAATGAAAAGGAAGAGATTTACATCTGGTGTTCTTACTGTTGAAAGCAGAAATATAAAAAGAATAGGTGAGGCATGTATGACTTACATCTGGCGTGTTTGCAAACCCATGCAAAATTGATGTTACAACGAATTAATGATTAGCAATCTAGTTCCACTTTTATACATCTTCACTACCTTTATAAGTAAGATTAGTGAATCTTCAGTTTCATATTCATGGGGTTAGGAAAAATTTCAGTATAAACCTGTTTCTACCTCAAGTGGGTGAGCTTTCTATGCCAAGTGAAATAACTATGGAATTTCAAACCAGTGGAGGAGGAAGAGCTCAAACAGCTGACCTATTTGCCAATGAAGACACAAGATTTATAAATTATTAATAATGCTGAGATAATTCTTTGATCATATTGCTCTTCTTTAGAGCTTATATAATAAAAGCCGTGTCTATTGGAAAGTTCAAAAACCAGTTAATTATTCTCACTTCATACTCTAGTTCCTAAGTATAGATGTGCTTCCAGATTAGATTGTCTTGTTTGAAAGAGCATCCTGACAGTATTAAAATATTCAAGATCATCCTCTTTGTACAGTTACTGGGTATTTCAATCAGGTAATGGTGAGGATATTTTCTCCAACATTAATTCATAAACTCAGTGTTCCTTCTTAAGAACCATTGCTCCCTTCATTACCTCACCATGATGGGAATATAGAAAAATTACTTGCATTGTACAGAGCCTCACAAACTCAATCCCATCTCAAGGATTACGACATGGAAATGAGCTATCCATAAATATTAAAAATTATCTGCTTCTCACAGATGTTCCCTTTGCCTATTATCTGCAAAATTTCTGGATCAAATGTTCAATATGAATATGTTAGTATCCACCAAAGATTGCTTTTGGCAGCATATGTGTTGATATCAGCAGGAAATAAATAGGAAAACATTAAAAGGTATAAAACTATAAAACAATAGCTTAAAGGTGTTTTACAAACTACAGATGGCTTATATCGTTCAAGTGGATGTCTAGTGTAGAATGAGAAACAGAAAAAACTGGGAAAAAAGTGGAAATGACTGGAAATAATAGGTTCCATTCAAAATGTTGTATTTAAAGTAGACATAAGCAAAATGAAAATTGCTGCTCTTTTCCTGTATAGAGTGAGACTACTTTAGTGTCTGTAAATAAGTGTGATCCACCACTTTTAACATCATACTGTATGGAATGAGACTTGTCACTCTGGATTCGTTTCAAAACTGTGACACTGTGCTCACTCACAAGTCTCAGTCACTTGCTTTACATAAATAAAGTGTTCACATCATGTAGAACTCTTGATCTCTATTAATAAAATGGGAACTAGATGAAGCAAACTTTCTTTTGTCAAATCATTAGCACCATTCTTAGCACCAAAGCTACTTTCTGTCTCTGAGCCAGAAATAATAGGTAAAATCTTTTTGCAGAAGATGCATTCATAACTGTTTATTCAGAAGCTAAATATTGTTGAACATGGATAGAGCTTCCAAGTTGCAACATTACTCTTCTAAAACACCTCAGCAATGTGAACTCATAACTGCTGGCAATGAGAATGGCAAAGAAATCACCGCAGCCAGAGAAAACGGGTATCACTGAAAGAGCTAAGAGGGAAGCAAATCATTGGTGTTTTAACAGGCATGCTGATAAAAGCAGGATTGGAAGGCTGATCAGTTACAGTGTTGATAACTTGTGGATACCCAAGACTGCATTAATGATAGAAACAACAGCTAGAAGTTGCAAAACAAGACATACAGACTAGAGAAAAGATTAAAAAGTATATTCACTTTTTTTGGTCATTAAACCTCTGGCATCTATCTAGAGAATGAAGAGCATCTGCCTCTTTCTTTCTGCAAAATTGTGACAGTAGTAATTAGCATCTTGTTACTTTCCATATTCGTGTTTTCATTTCCTTCTAGTAAATTGTTGTGCACCTTATAACAGCTGCTTTGTTTCACTGTATCAGTAAGTGAGATGAAGTCCATGCAGTGTTTAGTCCACAATTTTGTATACAGTTAGATTGATTAAAAGGGATTGCAGAGTGGTTAAATGACCAACAGCAAAGAGGACCTTGATGTTCATCACTGAACTTGAGAAGTTCGTGTTAGGATTTAATATGACCTTTGCACCTTAAACATTTTTTTTTCCTGTATTTAAACAGTCAAATGCCATTTCCATGGAAAAACTCAATGAAGTCTATCACAGAGTGCAGTAGCAACCATTCTCCCTGCTCTCCCTCTAAAGGACCAGGCATTTAATGAACAATTTATGAAGACTAAACTCTTGTCTGCTGAGTGCTCCTCCAGTGCAAAGAGAAGATGAAAATCTGAGCTGCAGATTTTGGCATTTTATAACCATTTCCCTGGGATTTTCGAGCAAGGGTTTTCCATTTTTTCAGCATTCTTTGAAAGCAGAAGGAGTTTAGGTGTCTCAGCAATGGTGATGTTAGCATTTCTGACTGAATTTACTTCTGTAGAAAATCCTCTAGCAGCTGTACTGAGAGAATTTCCTTTAATAGCTGATGATATGTCACGTTGCCTGATCTCCAGTTGCCACAGAGAGACAACAGTTTACTTTCCTCACATTAACAAAGTATTCTGCTCTGTTAACTAGATATGACACTGAATCAGCCTCTTATACATCCCAGAAAATATACTTTTGACCAAGTGCGTAAAGCCAGTGAAAGAATGTGGAGTCAGTCGTTCATGTGGTGAATGTGGAGTCAGTCGTTCATTCTGAAGTGGTGTCTTTTACCTGGTGTCTAATAGTTGCCTTCTATTGGGAATCTGTCTCACTGTAAGACCTCTTTTCAGTGTGCAGTCTGCTTACCTCTCTGTATCAATGGTTTCAGTAGTTTGCAGGATCATTCAGGGAAAAAAGTAGGAACTCTATACTAGGAGTATATGTGACATAGAGTGCTCAAACCCTGGTAAGCAACTGTTAGGATAGGCTTTTCAGACTGGAGCCTCTTAATCCAAGGCTTCACTGCAGAAATGCCAGAAAGCAACCAAGCTGCATGCTCAACACTGGAACAATTGTTACATAGGCAGTAACAAGCACAAAACACTCAAATAAAAATCCCTATATTGGAAATTTTGCTACAGGTATTTAAGAGAGACCAATTGAAATATACACGGGGATATGCAGTATGTACCTAACCTGCTTCTAGAAGACAGTTGAAATTGCATCTTCACAGAAATAAAAGTGCCCAGAGGATTTCATCTTTAATTACGCTTTGGACAGGTGATACATTTTAAGGTGAAATTGTTATTTAATAGTACCAGTGTCCAAGTGGTAGGTTTACTAAATTCCACTTGTAGAAACAGTACAAGCAAAACACGTTTGTCAATATAAAGCTTTGCAAATGTTATCCAGAGAAAGGCCTTTGGGTCAGTTTATTCAGGCAAAGCAGAGACCAGATTTTATGGAAAAGCACTAAATTTCATATTTTACCATTGTAAAAAAAAATATTTGAAAGTAAGGCAAAGGTGCAAATGGGAGATATAGCAAAGAAGTCTGATTTTAAAAATAGTGTAAAAGTTATTGTTAATACTGTTTTGAAAGTGCCTTATGCTTGCTTTCAAGAGTCCTAGATTGCTAGTCTGTGACTATATACTGTGATGCAGGTGCTTTTTATTAAATCTCAGTCCCAGTACCCCAAATTGTACAGACAAGTAGACTTGCTGTAAGGCTCCATGACTGCTTGCTGGTCTGTATGCCTGCATTCCCTGCTGAAGGAAAGCCATGGTGGGGATTGGACTATAACTGTGTGTCATGCCCCTTGGCAGTTAAACATAGCTGAGATGGTACATCTGGATCAAGGGTTTTATGAGCTCTCTCTGCACTGCTGTTTAGACTACGGGAACCAAACAGCCACACATAACTGTTTTTCTCTATTCATAGGTCTTATACAACCCACAAGTGATAAAAGTCACTGAATATTACATTTAATATTGTACAATTTTTTTTTGTTTTCACACACTACTCGAAAAAGAGATTTCTCTACCGGTAATTGATCTAAAAGCATACTGCAAATATAGGGTAATGTAAATGTTCCATTACTTGTCATAGGCAAGATATGCAGTAGACTGGTTAAAAATGTCAAACTGTGGTCTTTGAAATAACAATAATTTTACACAGTTAGTAAGGTTTCCAAAATGCTGAACAAAAAGGATGATTTAACAAAAAATCATGTACAAGTTGCCCTACATCATTTCATTGTCTTACTAATTTCATGTTTACAGCCAGTTCAATGCGCAATACTACATTCTCTGAAATGCTTTTCCTGGAATTCAGTCTAAAGGCTTACAGATGTGTTGTTTTAATGGCAATTAATGTTACATTATGCATGGCTCTCTGTCATCTGGGTTCCAGTTTTCTAACTGCAGTTTATGCAAGCACAGAACTGTGGCTCTTTAAACCTTACAAAATAATAAAAAACAATGTAGAAGGCTTTTATTTAAGTGGAATGAAGGTTAGAGGGATCTATTTCTGCAACAAGAACAAGTGGAGGATACAGGCGATGTAGACTGACCTTGCTTATTCAACATGTACTTAAAGCACAGACCTGTAGACAAAGAACTAGAGTATCTTATGGTAAATGCCTCTGTTCCGGGATTTTTACTGTCAGCCGTTACTTTTCTATTCTCACATTCAAGGCGCCTTATGTCTCCAGGCACGTAAGGGAGAATCTCGATGTCCCCAAATATATGACCATCTTTGACTTCACTATCTCACAAAACACAGCTAAAAACATGACACATATACTTTCTTGTACATCTTTTGATTCATACTTTAACATAAAGCTTCCTCTCATTTATTGATTGTTAGGACTTTTGGGGACAGATTCTAAACCTTTCTCCTGCCTGCAGCACTACTTTAGCAGAATAAAGAACAGGGAAAGATCCTCCTCCTAAACTGTAGGGCACAGACCCATCAGAGCTGTGTTTAACCTCTTAACTGAACCTGTTTCCAACGTCATTATCCTCCTTGCAGCCAGTGAGGAAGTATGGATGGCTCCAAAGATCCATTCAGATCTGACGAATGATGCATCAGCACTTGGTAACATCTTCATCTACTCACTGATTTTAGAGACATACCATGACAAATTGAAAACTTAGGAGCCCAAAGTTAAGATCTGTCTATGCCTACTATGATGAGATATGAGGGAAAAGTACCATAGCATGTTAACTGCAAAAGTCTTTGTAGAGCAATTGCAGTCAGTACCATTTGAAACAGCCCTGTATGGTTTATACACTAAAGCATTTCATCTCCCAGCCGGATTCAGAAGAAAATTTTGAAATTTCAATATCTTGGAGCACAAATGCAACAGTTATCACGCGATTGTAATTTGATCCTATCTCAGCTATGTGAAGAGGTTAGCATTTATTTTCAAAATATCACAGAACTTTCATTTAAAGTCTTCTTAAAGTTTCCAATTCAGTTTATTCACTTTTAGTTGTATTAAAACCTTGCCAAAAATAGTGCTGTGCATGTTGTAGGTACCATGAAATCTGATAAATCTTATTGTCATGATATTATAACACTGCTATGAAGACAGAGTAGGAACATCTGTGATTATTACATTGTGTTATTTTGAAGGTGTTCTGGATAACATTTATGAGTGTTACAGAACTGCACCAAATCAAAACACCCTCAAGCTGAAAAATTGATTTCCTTGGAGCTACTGCACAGAAACAGGAGACTATAGCAGATTAAATGTTGACTTTCATGTATGAGGGTTTTCAGGGATTCAGAGGCTCCTGATAACACCTGATGATTTCTTGCAAATACTTTGAGATTTTTAAAAGAGAACCTTTTAAATGTGATTCTTCATGTGTATTGTAATCAAAGATTGCTTGTGTCATCCAAAATAAGACACACAAAAATCATTTCACTGTCAAAATAGATGAAAAGAAATGTTGTGTCCCATGTATGAAAAAAACATCAACTTCACATTTATTGTATTACTGGGCAATTCAGACAATACAGATAGAAACACACATTTCAAAAGCTTCAAAATCCATTTTAAATTCATACAAATTAGACAAATATTTCACCCTACTTTTATATAAGAGATATTTTTTTGGAATACAGATGGAATGAAGCATGTCTTAATATACTCTGAGTAGCTGTAAACCCCAGATTTCAGCTCAATTCTATCTCCTGATCCAGAAGATACAATGTCAAGACGTCGTTAAACTAAGCAGGCCATGGTAGTTTTCCAGGCTTTTCCTGATTAAAGACGGAGGTAAGATCATTGTACTGTTATAAGATGGCTAAGGAGCTTGACTTTTGGCTGCTAATCCAGTGGGAAGTGTCCCCCATAAATTCCACAATTCTGGGTGAAAATAATTTTATTATTAAAAATATGATTTTGTCTTTGCTCGTTGCCACAGTCATTAAAAATTACAACATGATGGAAAGATATTTTCCAGTCCCGTAAGGATTTTTGAGGTCTCAGGTTTTTCTGGCTTTTTAGAACAAAAGGTGGGACTGAATTATCCATAAGTCAAACATAGAATCATAGAATCATAGAATACTTAGGGTTGGAAAGGACCTTAAGATCATCCAGTTCCAACCCTCCTGCCATAAGCAGGGACACCTCACACTAAACCAT
>JBCJKH010029231.1:1405-11816 GCA_039877255.1 Loriculus beryllinus | reverse complement strand
TGATCTTAAGGTCCTTTCCAACCCTAACTATTCTATGATTCTATGATTCTATGATTCTATGATTCTATGATTCTATGATTCTATGATTCTATGATTCTATGATAAAGTGTTTAACTGTATATGTACAAATTTTAAAGAGCTGATAGTACTTCCCAAATACTTATTAAACTGTTGCACCTGCTGCATTAGGCTTATCAGTTGCCAAATGCATTAGAAAGTTTTCTCTTAGGAAATGTGATTTTTTTTTTTCTGGAAAATCATCAAGAACTTTAGTACAAAGATAGTTCCTTTCCCTTGTATATTATCTTTCTGGTTGAGTTTCCTTTTAGTACCATGATCTTGCTTTTTGCAACCTACATTCATGCAAAAGCCTGGCTCCTCCAAGAACTGAAACTGCTGAGCACTTCTGAAAACTAAGCTCAAAAAAGGACAAAATAATAGCCAAGAATTCATTACAGTCTTTATTTTGTGAGTAGTGATCACTTATCTGAAGTTGATATTAAACTACAATGGTACATTTTGAGGCAAATAAGAGCTAATTACCCATTAATCTTTTTTTTTTTCCTAGTACAGAAAAATAAAATAAATACTGCAGTGAAAGTCTATTCACATGTCTGAAAACCAATGCTGAAATCCCAACCACAAAAGAAAATGTCAGTTTTAGAACATGATTCATTTGACTTTTTTAGACATTTATTTGTTGTGAGATGACTCACAAGCAAAAAGTACTTATTTCTGTCCATTTACATTACCAAAAGTCTAGTCAACTAGTTCAGATGTAGATGTCTATATTTATCCTGATTAATCCTGCCCATGGAAGTGAAATAATCCCTGCAGGGTTTGAAATGAACATCCATGGTTGTATTCAGAGAAAGAAGTAGAGTGAGAAAGCCATACACATCTAAAAAGAGCCTGCTGTGTATGGGAATTATTCTTTAAACCTGGGAAGAAATTTTATCCCACTTAGCTCAGAATGAAGGAGACACCTGACACTACAGGTGTCTGAAGGCTTTTAGCTGAGTGACTGCTTTTTAACTTTTTTTTTTTTTATTTTTGTAGTAGAATTTTATTACAGCTATTAAATAATCTATGTCATTTTTCAAAGACCTTTCATGAAGTTCATTTGTCTTTGCTTCTCACAGCGGATGTGTAATCTAGAAACAAGGTGACAAGCTATTGACATGTAGATACCATTTTACCTAGATACAAAAAAATCCAAAGATTTAATTTCAAGACAAAGAACTAGAACTCAGCTGACCACTGGGAAGCACTTCAGAAGGAGAAGTCTTGCGAAAAATGTAACTAGCTCAAATACGAACAGATAGGTTAGAACACAATGTACATGACTAAATCAAATTCTGATTGCAACTCTTCTGTTTCTTTAAGAGTTCTAGAGAATTTCCTAGTATTTCAATTGAACATTGAGAGGCAGTGCTCAATAAAACACTTGATCTGGTATCTTTTTGGTTGATCCGGTCACCTGAAAGCTTCTCTGATGGTCTGAGCAGGCAAAAGGTTTTACTGTTTAATTTGAACTACGGATGTGTATATGGAGCGCATTGCCTTGTGCCTTGTCAGCTACACTTACAGTGGAAAAGTCAAAAGGACGAAGGAGAAAGGCTGAGCACTGGCACATCACTGACTAGATCATCAATTTCTTAGAAGGATTCCTGTTGTGGCTTTGTCCAGATAGCATGATATAATTAAGAATTTAGCATGAGCCAGGGACAATTTCCATCACATACTTTGGGTGCTACCATTACTTTTTGAGAGGTAAAAGAAATAAACTGTATCTGATACAATGCAGTTTATGGTGGCCTACTTAATCTTAAGGCCAGAGAAAAAAAAAAAATCAGTTGTTTCCTATACAATTATCAGCTTCATGGTTGCATTTGTTTTTATTGTCCAGTGGTTTTGCTGTGTGGGTCATTATATCAATTTGAGTATTTTGGGCTGGGACTGTAAATAGTCTAGAGAATATGCTTTTAGTTTTTCCAAGAAACTGAGTCTGGGTTTCTTACAAAACACAGTAATATATTTAGAAGCTCAAAGGAACATCAAAATGAGTGACTGGTATGCCTAAGGCTGACTGATTTATGCAGTGTCTGCCTGCGTCTACCTTGCATTAGTAAATCTGTCAAGGATTAAGTCTAGGTAATCAGAAATGCTTAGGCTTTAGAAATAAACCCAAACTGCTGCATGGGACAGAAACAACAGTGACACTTTAAAAGGTGCTTCGTTAAATGTTTATAATATTGTTTCATCTATTATTTCTCCTGTGGGACTTCTACAAAAATAATTACTTTTGTGACATTACTACTGTATAGCTCTGTGACATTATGTGCAAATTTTACAATACACTTACATCACAGGTATAGGCTTCCTGAAGTCAAAAGCCTTGTAAAAATCATAAGGTTTGCCTTTTATCAATTTTGGTCACAAGTTTATGGACAGAGTTGAGCATATAAATCTAATCCCCCATTAGATTAGGATTTGAGCCGTTAGAACACCCAATTTGCTTCCAGTGGAAAACTAGAGAAATTTAAATGGAAAAATAAAAATATGATGGTATGTTTTCATAGAAAGGGACATAAGGGCAGTTTTTTACCTAAAATGAAGTTTTAAAAAGTTCTAATAATTCTTTTAGTTTTAATTGTCTCAATTATGTAATAATTCTAATAGTTTTAGAAAGTTATAAGGCAAAATATAACCTAGGTTTGAATTAGTTTAGCCTGTTTGCAAAAATGCAATTTTCCTTTCAGCCCAAATGCATCGATACAGAATTATAGTTGATAATGTACATCTGTACTTCAGTGTAAATAAAGCTATACAGAGATTTTAAGGATCTCCAGATCATGTTTTATTAATTCAAAATGCAATCATCAGACACTCTGGGCTAAAGTTAAATGTAAACTAAATACCTGCACGTTTAATGAAAACACTTGCAAATGACACTGCTTATTCCTCTTTTTTTGCTGCATATTATCATTATTTGGATGTATTGGTTTTCCAACCATTATAATAGTAGTTTTACTCTTTTTTTTTTTTTTTCAAATTTCATTTTACTGATGATATCATTTAAAGGCAGAATTATTGTTGTGCATACATATGAAATTATACAAATTTGGACAAAATATGTATTTGCTACTGCACTTCCACTGTTCCAGCAGCTATTACCAACCTGTGACTGCAGTTCTTTGTGGTTTTGGGTTTATTAAATAGCTTTTGTGTGTTCGTAAAGTACTTAGATCCATGGTGTCTTATTTTGCCTTGAAACAAACCAGTTTATCACTTTTTTATTCTAGTACTAATTGTGAACTCTAGCATTCAACATTAGCAAACTCTATTTTGAAGTCAGGAACTGAAAAAATGTAATCATTTGTAATCAGGAGGTTTTATCTAACTATATAGAAGAGTCTTTCATAGATAAATGGCATTCAGTCCATACAAAATAATTTCCTGCCTAAGGAATATATTTTTTTTTAAAAAAATTTTCTTATGTTAGTATTTCATGCAGATGTAAGATTTCTGTTCTCTTGCAGATTTTGATAATCCTCATAGAATAAAAGCTTACATTCTAGTAGAAGTAAGTTAAGTATTTCTTAATCTTTCTTATTCCCTTTTGAGAGACAATGGTCAATAAAGAGCAGAGGTTAGAGGAAAGCAAGACAAATAAAACACAACTCAAACCTGGATGTTTGTAACTTAGTCCCTCTTCTTATTTTCTAAAAAAAGAGCCATTGAGGGTGGCTTTTAGTATTCCTTTATGCTTTATATATATGTGTCTGAAAAATAGCATTCACCTGGTTTTTGGTGATTTTGTCAGTTCAAGAAATATTCAGTTCAGCTACTGCAAGAATTTGTTTTGTGAATTGTTCATTAGTTAATCAAAGAAATCAATTTTACTGAAAGAACAGGATATAGGGCAGAATATCATTAGCTTTCTTGCTTTTTCAGTTGTCTAAATGAAATACTTCATGCTGACATAAAAAGTATTTGAAATTTGTATCAGGACTCTAGTCGAAGAACAGATAGAAAAAAAAGTCTCGGATGATGAAGTGGCCGATGAAAAGAAGCAGTCAATTAATGGAAAAAAAAATAAAAGAGCAAAAAAAAGAAAATCTTCCACTAATGTGGCTATTGATTGCATGATTCCTAAGGATAAGTTCCCAGCCTTTTGTTCTTTAGTATCTTCATGAACAGATCATAAAAATATTGCCAACAAAAGTAAAAAATTCCACAAAAACAAGTGGCGGAGGAAGTAATGACATATCACCTGAACCATCACCCTGCATAGGTAGCTGGCTTTATGATTTGTGCTTTAATTCAAATAAATACAAAGAAAGACATGAACCTGGACACAGGAAAAGGGTCATATTTGCAGCATGAGAGGGCTACCACTACTGTGGAAAACAATGACTTCAAAGGTCAAGCAGCAGCCATATGAGATAACATAGGAAGCATGGATTTTCAGTATGTGTAAGTGTGCTTCTATTATTTCACAGATAAAATAGGAAACGTCAGATGTAAATTGGAAGAGATTTTTACTTTTGTAGGCACTGCAGAAATCATTATTTCTGTAGTGTCCACTTTTGGTAACTGCACCTCAGGAAATGATTATTAACTATTATAAGTGGTTCAGAAAAGAAAAGAAATAGTACTAGATGAACAAATATCTTTTTCTTATTTATGAATCAGGAATTGTCAAGGGAACTACCAGAGCCTGTTCTAATGATTAAAACCAGAATTTTGCTTTTAGAAAAGCTGAATTTCAGTATAAAAATAGACACTTGATTTACCCTTGGGTGTAGTCTACAATATATTTTGTCTTAGCTTAATGCATCTATGGCTTCTGCACTAGATAGTGGGGTTTGTTTGCTTGTTTGCTTCTTGGTTTAAGAACTAAAAGTAAAGTCTTTACGAAGTCTTCACTTTCAGATTCTGTGATGATAGAAAGGGGACTATCAAAAAACCCTACCCTTGGCATCGTGATAGATAAATTCTTACACAAGTAGGTAAGAATGACACCTCTGAAAGTTCCAGAGGCTTTAAATGCTTAAAATGTTTTAATAATATTAGGCAAATTTTATGACTAAATTTTGCTTAAATGAAAAAAAAAAACCATAAAATATTTTTTGGCAGTGAAGTTGATTCATAGGACATGAATTTACTACAGGGTCTTGAAAAGGAATCTAAATATCACCATTCTTTTGTCCACATTTCTTCTTTCTCTTTAGTAGATCTTCTCTCCCGTCACATCTCCCAGTCTCTCAGCCTGCCAAATTTTAGCTCTTATTTCTATTACCTGTTGTCACTTACTTTGTCACCATTTCCTCTTGGTACCTAATAACACTGTCATAACTTCAGACTAAAATATAGAATAGGAAAGACAGAATATATCTTTCTCACATTCCATAGTTTCTGTAGGTGTTGCTGCCTCAATCTCCTGAGGCTCACATTCATGCTGTCCTGAAGGTGATCAGTCTCAGGATGATTCAGCAGAGCTGGTCTTTGAGAAAATTCTTTCGGAAGGGCTTCCTGAAGAAGGAGGCAATAATGCTGTTATGTAGTAGCTTTGCAGTTGATCTTAAAATATACTTTCATGTTAGTGTAATCATCCTTTTAAATTTGAAATACTGGTTTTTGCTCACTCACACTGATGAAAAGCTGTGTAGATGCAAGTGGGAAATGAATAGCTGATGAAGTGTTTTGGCAAATGAAAGAGATTAACTTCAAGGCAGAGCAGAATTGATATGAGGGATAGGGAAGATGGGGTGAGTGAATGGAGCAATATCAAAATGATTCATGATCAGTCCCATGGTTTAAGCCCAGGCCGTAAGTCAGCCATGCAGCTCTCTCCCTCACTCCCTCCCCACTTTCTCTCTCCCCCTCTTCCTCACCCCTGGAGGGACAGGGAGGAGAATTGAAAGAATGTAACTCCCACAGGTTGAGATAAGAACAGTCCAGTGACTGAAGCATAACACAAACCACTTCTGCTACCACCAATGATATAATGATAAAGAAAATCACAAGGGAGAGAATACAATTTCACCCGTCAATACTGAGCCCGACTGAGCAGTGAACCAGCCCTTCTGGATAACTCTCAGTTACATCCTGCGCATGATGTGTTGTGGTATAGAATACCCCTTTGGCTAGTTTGGGTCAGGTGTCCTGTCTCTTCTTCCTCCCAGCATCCCCTCCTCCCTGGCAGAGCATGAGACTCAGAAAGTCCTTGGTCAGAGTAAACATTATTGAGCAGCAACTGAAAACATCGGTGTTATCAGAGCTGTTCCCAGGCCGAAAGTCAAAAACACAGCACTGCATCAGCTACTAAGAAGGAGAAAAAATGGCTGCTACTGCTGAAGCCAGGACAATCAATTCATATCCAATGGACTTAATGCATTTCAAGTGTTCCTGAATTATAACCAAGGTATTTGTATTAGCTCATGCTGTTGTTTGATGTGGCCAGGCATTTAGCTGTGTATACATAACTCAGTTACTTCAACACTTACTTCTATTTCAGTAACAGTTACAAGTATTAATCATGGAACAAGTGTGCACTACGTGGTGTAGACAAATGAGAGCAGATTTGTAGAGTGATCAGTTGATGCTATTATTCCAGTGACTGCTCTGCATATATTTCAGAAGGTCTTTGTTTCTGTCTAATTTTAGCCCATTTATACGGACTGTATGCCCCATGAGCTGGTGAAGCACATCATACGGAGTTCTGGAGCACATCTAGTTCAGTTCCACCTGATTTCATCCAGTTCATGGCTATCAAGGGTCATTGTATGATGTGAACTGAAGCATGGTAGGTGACCAGAGGTGAATAGGAAATTCATTTGAAACATGCGCTCCTGTTCTGAACTGAAGGACTAAGGGAGATGTCATCACGGTGTACCAAGAATACAAATCACATTTTTATGTCACAAATAATATTTTCTGCTCTGACTGCATTACAGTCTTAGTACTGAAACAACAAATGCTTGCAGTAAAGGGGAATGGAAAATGCTAAAAGTCCCTAAACCCTTAGCAGTTAGCCAGATGGGTAAATGCTATCAACATTTCACTTGCTAGATCATTATAATTTTTTTAAAACATATTTGAAGAATATGGAATTCAAGGACAGAGAGATGTAGATATTTATGCATCATTGCTTTTTTCAAAAGAGGAGATGCTTGAACAAAAAATTATTAAATGAGATTACAATTTGTGTTAGGCTATATTTATACTTATTTTTAAATGGAGAATGCTGTATACATTGGATTATTACATACCCTTTCCTGGAATGCATTTTATTTCCTTAAACAAATTTTGTGTACCAGGTTTAGCACCCAACCCACTGTGGCGCCATAAACTACTTTATACTCCAATGATAACTTACATTCATAACAACAGAGTTAAGTTTTGCAGTCTTTAAGCCTTTGGCAAAGAAATGCTACAGTTTTCAAAGAACCATTTTGGAATTTTGACTTGTGCCTTTTATAAATAAATAAATAAAACCAAACATTTCATGAAATAATACATCTTTCTGAAACAAGTAATTAAAATGGTTCACCTCCTAGTCTCTGCAAGTCAATAAAATCACAGTCATTAGAGCTGAAGAAGCTGTCTACAGGCTATCTGTAAGAATTAACGTACAATATTGAACACTTTTTAGCAAAAAGCAGCTAATTAAGTGTGTCCAATCTCATTTAATACATTCTATTTTTCTGAGAAATCATATCAAATTAGTTCTAAAAGCTTTGGACTTTATTATTTGCACTTTTTATGAATAGGCACACTTTTTACCTTATGGTGTAATATATAAAAATATGTTTCATTAAGGATGACTGAGTTTATTTCTCATAGAGATGCTCATGTTCAGATTCTTTGGGCTTTAATTAGACTATCAAGGCAGTATACTGTAGGGTTAATTTAGCTTCTTTATCTCCCAAATAGTGCAGAGCAGAGCACTTTTCTGTCAACACCAAGACTGATTAGTATGCCTTGATAGAAGTTCCTTAGAAGATCAGACATATGAGTATAAATAAGTACTTAGACTCTAGAAGAAAATTATAGTGCATCATGCAGATAACATTGGTAATTATTCAGAATGCCTTTACCTGTTGAGGAAGCAAACCAAGGAATCCTAAAATAAAATACATGCACAGCATAATTTGCAGTAGTTTTAGACTATTTACTTGCGGAACACTTTGTTCAGATGTAATTATCTTCTCGAATACTTTATGACTAGTTTATTCTTAGTCAAATCATAATGAAGTGAATTTTATGACTATCATTCTTTCATTAGAGCAATGAGGAATTTAGAATTACCATATCTTAGATTGGCAGTAATGTGCAAAACTACTGATTTGAAATCTGAGCATAAATATTAGCTTTAAAAGTGTTTCTGTGACTTCAGAGTCAGGCATACTTTTCATGTTTAGGAATGTGTTATTATTCTGCTCACAGAGCAGTAATGTGTTGATCAAGCACATTACAAGTCCTTTTCTCTTCTACGTAGGATAAATTTGCCATTCCTTTTACTACTTCTAACAAGAAGAGGTTACAGGCATTCAGATTGTGGCATATCACGACGTGGACCGAGTTGACGAGGAGACTCAAATCCTAATCGAGACTCAAATCCAACTTTATTACAATCAAGCCCTTTTTATTGCCTTGCTCGGTACTTTCCCAACCTGCACAAACAGCCACGTTCAACCTCATTGGCCCCTGCAAAAACCTCCAGGTAAATAGTCCAAGCACAATGTTGCAGGCCCTCTCACAACCCCCACATCCTCTGGCCTCTAACTGAGATTCCCCCACAACAACATTTTGGCTCACCCCCCAAGGCTTATTTTTTCTACCTTCCCTGTCCTTCAACATTCCAACTCGTTGCCCCAGGGGTTGTTAAGCATTAAGGCCTCAGAGCTCATTCACAAACTGTTTTTTCATGCAAATGTTATAGCCTTCACTCCCCACATCAGACCTTTTCAAAAACTCTAGTAAAGTACAGATGGGTTTTAAAACCTCACTCAAGATAACCAGCCTTGATGATGTTTCTCTTAGCATGACTTTAAAACACCTCTTACTTTAGAGAACTATTTAATTGCTGCCCTGTTCACAGGTATATGAACTTGGGCATAGGACTTGCAGTAAGGATTACTATAACACAGTGTGTGACTCAGGCCAGTTTATTCACTAGAAATTATACTACTACAAAATAACTACATCTGAAAACCTCTCAGGTCCATCTGTAAAAAATTATTTTAGTGTCTCAAGTAACTGGAATGATTGTTTTCACGTCTGAGACACTCCATTATTAAATAAAATCAAATGGTCTAAACTATTGCATTTGTCTTTTCAACTGTGTGTGTTTATTTATTCTCTGACTATAAAAGCCCCCAAATATCACTTCACGTCTACATAGGTCTGCTGGTAGCTTTGATGGTATCAGAGTTTGGATGCCAGATTTTTGTGGTGGTATTCAAGAATGACTTCTCCTATGCCAGATTTATTCAATGTCATCAGAAGTTAGTGGGCCTTTTGCTAGCTTTACTGGAGAGTCTGGATAAAGAACCAGAGGAACATGTATCTTGAATTAGACTGAAGAGGAAATTAGCTCTGCAAAAGCCCATCACTAAGATGCATATGAAATCAGAACATGGTTCTTAGTGTTGTATAGTAAATAAGTACCTTATTTAGGCATTTCAGCCTTCAGCAGAGAAGCTCAGGACATGGCAGACTCATTTAAGTTCAAAGTTAGCTCCTTTACTTATCTTGCAAATGAGCAGACATCTAATTTACATTCCTTTAATATGCAGTTCAACAAAATGTATATAAAAACCAAAAACATGACAAGTCTTACCTACAAGTCTTGTTAATTCACTGTTTTGGAAATGGGAAATCTAGATTTAAATTTGCCATGGGGGAAAACTCAACTTGTGTGGTTTAAGTCAAATTAACTTCAAAACGATTTATTGATTTATTAATGAAAGATACTTAACTGGCAGTAGCTAAATTATACAATCAGGACTAATATCAATAATACAACAAAGAAGCTACAATAGTGGATGCTTAAAAACTTTGTAAACACCTACAAATTTCTGAACACCCTTCTAAGATTTATGCCAGCAAGTTCTAATTAGCTCTACCATCACACAGACACAGAGTTATGTGCACAGCCTGTACACGCACAGGCTGTGTGGAATAGAAGAGCATGCTCCCTCTCTCTTCTGCCCTGTTTGCACATCCGTCTCTTAGCAGACATGGACACTTACAACAATGTGAACACATGGTTCTCTGCTGTTTAGTTTATAGAACAAGAACACCCATCCAGATAGCTCTTTATTTGGAACTAGAGGAAGCATAAAGGTATCCACGAGACACGATACCTAAATGGGGCTTATTAGTTGCTGTGCAATAGACC
>JBCJKH010029229.1:0-12753 GCA_039877255.1 Loriculus beryllinus | reverse complement strand
CTTGCTTTGGGACCCCCTTCTCAGAGAATCCCTTTAGCTTTTATGGTCATCACAAGTGCTTTCTCCTTATAGAAAAGACTTTTCTGGTTTTCATCATGTCGTATTTATGCATAAGCCATCTTTCATCCAGTGCATATTCTAGAACTATTATTGGTGTGTAGTTTTGCAGTTTTTCCTGTAACTTCTAAAGATTGATGCCACATTAGACAACTTCCAAGACTTCTGATAACAAGGCAGCTTGAGATGAGAATTGACATGCAGTGGAGAGTTATTCAGCTATTTCAACCTTAAATTCCTTTAGAGCTGATCATATGTGACTATTCAATCGATCCATTTGCTTCTTAACCTCTTTTGCTAATACAATCAGCAAATTGTTTGATCTGAGACAGATCTTCTGATAAACAAGTATGAAATGTGAACTTTCTCAGATTCCTTCACACTGCAATGCAGATACAGAAAATTCCTTTCTGCTCTGGACTTTTCTTCATTGTTCTCACCTTGATTCTTTTGACACTCAGGCCTCTACCTTCTTTTCTTAAGTAAAGGAAGATTAGTGAGTGAATCATTGTTCCAAGGACAAGTGATAGCAGCTGGCTTACATCCACCTTACTTAGGCCAAACTGGTCCCAGATGTGGGAGATTCAGGCAAATCAAAACAGAGTGAAAGAATGAGCTGAGAATTAAACAGCAGGGACTACAGCAGTCCAGTGTTTGAGCTTGTTCCCTGCTCTCTTTCATCTATCAAAATAGATGTAGGCACAAACTCTCCAGCAATCTTCCTATTCTGATGTGTTAGAAAAGGGATTTACTGGAAAACTTAATATCTTTTTTTCAAGTTCAACTGCTACTTCTTTTCAAGGCGACAGGAGATGGGCTTTTCCCCACGTTTCATGGATGGTCCTGTTCTTTGCTTGAGGGAAGCAACTGGCCAGCATTTGGATTTATAGTCAAGGGAAAAAGAAAGCTACCTAGTTTTGCCCAAGTGAGTTCCCTCCCAGGTTTCTGTCTGGCCCTAGACAGTCATTTCTACTGTTTCAGCACTTTTAATACATGAAGGAGTTCAGTGGTTTCTAACACTTAGCCTAAAGGGCTAGTACTCTTTAACAGCTTTAATGATGTCTGTGATTGTCTGCAGTTTAAAGACAGTCTTGTTAGCAGCCATTAACACCTTGCAGTGCCCAGAAGGATAGTTGAGTAACAATTATAAACCCCTTGAAAATAGAAAGTGCTACAGAAACAGTTATACTTACTTGTCAGCTGTACCTGTTTATTCTTCTTTCTGTTGGCACAGTGGAATTTCTTCTGTGCCACTGCATGCCTAGTGGCTTGGCACGTATGTACGTGTGTTCTGGTTTCAGGTTCATATATCTTTAAAATAATTTTATTAAGAAATAAATCATAAAATATTTTAGAGAGAGAAAGAAATCTTATTATTCTCACTCCCCAAATTTTGTAAGGTTTCTTCCCAGTGACAAAATTGTCACAAGCATGTCCATGACCAAATGTGGACAGCTTAAGCATGTTGCTCTTATCATGAAGTGAACAGCAGTGTAGAACCTTTTGTATTTTCACATTTTGGGATAAAGTGTGATTCAAGAGGCAACCAATTGACAGCCATCACAATTCGACACTGGGGTCCAGGGCTTTGTGATCATGACTTATATATGATCATTACTTGTGTCATTGGTTGCAACATCTATTTTCAGCTTCATCTTAATCTGCATGGGTTAAAAAGATACATAAGGGTCAAAGCACACATTTGTTTTACACACAAACTAATCAACACTATAGAAAACAGCTTCTTTATCAAAGTGCTCAGTAGCTGCATCTTCTATTGAACTTAATGGAGGCAACTGAGATGATAGAGTTGTTTAGGTATTAAACAGACTAACTTTTAGCACCTACAGTTGCACATAACTTATATACAGTATAAAGTCTTGAATTACAAAGGCCACCCTACTAGTAAAAATGTTCATAAGTCACAGTTGTTGGTTTGGGGGTTTTTTGTTGTTGTTGGTTGGTTGGTTTGTTTTTTTTTTTTTTCTTTTTTGTAGAGACCTAATTCAAAGCCTACCAAAATCAATAGAAAGAAGTTTTCCTACTGGCATAATTGATAGGGCAGTAGGACAGTGTGTGCATACATCACCTTTAAACACCATTGAATCCCTTTTCATACTGAGCTGAGAAATACACAATAAGGATTTCACTCCTAATTGAAAAATTGCAGGCAAGAAAGTTATCATAGCATTTCCCATGAAAACTTTGTAAAATACAAATGAGGAAAAAATATTAGCAGTTCTCTAATGTGTACCTAGATTGGTATGTGTGAATTTAGATGTTTTTATGTTAACACTTTACATTCACAGGAATAGAGAAAAAGCCAACATAAGAGTTAAATAAATAATGAAATAAAACCCTACAGAATAATCCACATAAGAATTAAGCATTTTCTCTAAGAGGAAGAATTAACTCCTAGGTGACTTCCTGAATGGCCTTTCCAACCCTAATGATTCTATGATTTTATGATTCTGCTAAGGAATAAAGAGTCAGCTATAGTAATGTTCTAAAAGTGATTTTTCACTGATTGCTATGTATAGTTACACAGAATTTTGTAGAACAACCAATTAGCAATGGCATGAACTTGCTTTTGATGACTAAAACAATAAATGGTGACTGAAAATCAAGCAGCCAAGCAAATATCCACCTATCTCAGCTGAAACTGTTTAAGTGAAAACTGTTTCAGGAGACTTCCCTTACCACATTAGGCCCATGAAATTAATTATCATCCTTTGCTTGTGGGTGGGTATCGGAAGAGGAAATGCTTCCCTGAGGACTCTATCATTAAGTCTGCTGTTTCCTTTCTGTATGTATTATTGGTATCGTGTTTTCTAGCCTTCCCTAGTAACAGCTGACTTCTTCCTCATGCCAGATCCTGTCACTAACTCACACTGAGCTGTGATTATTCTAAGCCAAATATTTGCATTCATTAGTCCCATGGATTCAATGGAATAACTACTCCTCTGCTCACTAGGAGAAAGGGAGATAGACTGGGGTTTCATATAAATGAGCTTGTCACATGAAGCAGTAGCAAAAAAATAAGAGAATGTGCATCTGGCACTTTATCATCACAAATGTTGTACCCATTTTTTTATGATATTGCCATTAAAAGGCTATGCAGATGCATAGGAAAACTGACGAGTATTGTGCACTGCAGCAGAGGGTAGGTATCCATGTGAGAAGACATGATAAAGCATAGAATTACATGCAGCTCTATTCAGAAACTCTCTATTCTATTCAGAAGCTGATAAAAACATACTCAGGACACCTACCAGAGTTAAATGAAATCATGCAAAGATTGTTGTGAGCTGTATGCTATGCTCATAGAGTCAGAGACAGCACCTTTCCCATTTTGAATCTTAGAAATTCCTATTACCAGTTCAACTTACATGTAATTGTTTTACAAGTGAAAAAAACGGTTTAAGGCAAACATGCTTTTTGTTAAGTGCTAGGAGGTTTATTTTTAGCTGTCCCTTAAAGCACTTGAGCAGCTTGGAAAATAGACAGAAGGGAAAAGGCCGTGTGGCCAATTGTACACAGGCCGCAGTCTGAGAACCTCTGATACTGCAAATGCCAGGCTGCTGCACCTGTTTACCCTCTCCTTTACTACAAAATCAAAGGTAAGCTCTTTAGGGTAGGGATTGTGTCATCAGGGAACAACATCAGCAAGACGAATTATGTTTGTTTGTTAACTTCTAGCTGTAGGTCGCTGTTGGATGCAGGGTATTTGGCTAGATGGGGTATTGACAGTCCAGTATGAAATGCTCTAAGAAAATTGTCAACAAGCTGCTGACTTCTGTCGTGTGCGATGATGCCAGAATACATTTGAGAGGCACGTATTTCCAACCTGGCATTTACTTATACTGCCAAAGATAAAAGGTTTCAGACAACAGAAGACTTCAGCAGTGTCAAGAATAATTCATTACCCAGCACTATGACATTCTCTAATGAATATGAGGAATTTAGAATGTGTCTTGCTAACATCTCTGTTGCAGACATTGTTTTGGACTTTTGAAAACATTGTTCACATGCATAAAGCAATTACTGAGTCATACCATTGATTGTGTATCTGTCTGTATTTTTTATGAGCTGCCTTCTGTGATGCCTATTAGGCTAAATTTGCTGAACGGTGCCCTTCTTGTTTTGTTTTGTTGATTTGCTCGTTTTTTTTTTCCTTGGATAATCAGTTTTGGTTTGTATGGAGGCTGTGTTGTTGTCTGTATGGAACAAATCATCTCCAGCTTGCTTTAGCTGTGCATTTGGTTCAGTAAGCAAGCAAGCAAAAATGTAAGCCTTGTAGCTCGTAGTGTAGCCCACAGGTTCAGCTGTTTGTGCTCCAGGGCTTGGGTTTGTGAAGCACAGCTCTGTGAACTTGGCTCAGCTTTACCGGGAAAAATTGGATTTGAGCAGTGAAAAAAGTGTATAAACTAAAGCTACTCAGGATAGAAAAATGAAACCAGAGAGAAGTGAAATTGTTGTGCTGGTAATTGTAACTCAAGGATTCAACAGAAGAATACTGACATTAAAAGAGGAAATGTAGGGAAGTGGAGGATGACAGCAACAGTGTTGACAATACGTCTGTTCTAGAGGGCGATGGGGTCTGATGCTTCATAATGCTACTGTCTGGCTTGCAGAGACTCACCTGGTACACGTGACAGGGGTGGAGAAAGTGTTACCGATCTGTTCTGGGGGGATTCTATTAGCCAATAATTGTTGTGCATAAAACTGCATAGATTTCTGCTTCCAAGTCTCTACTCATGGTAAAAGGTGTCCAGAGAAAAACAATACAGCAAAGAGAAGGTTACAGTGGACAGCGTGTTGAGGTAGCAAGGAGCATTCTGCAGCATGATGTTGTGAAATAAGATATGAGGTGGGCAGATAAGATACGATAAAGCATTCCTAGGTATCTGCACCCATGGGCATTCCTGGTTTTACCTCAAGTTTGTTGAATGTAAGATATATGATCAGTCTAAGAACCCAAACTTTGAATAATATTTCCTTTTTTCCTCGTGTTTTCATGGAAATTGCTATAATGCTCTCTGCTAAGCTAAATACGTACACAGTGTTGGTATGGAGACTGAGATGCAGTTACTTTGTGTATGAAACCTACTTAGAGTGGTATTGTACAACCAAGGAGAGAAATAGGGCCTATATTCAGGCAGAAGCATTCAAGTACCCTGACTCTGTGCATTGGCTGTGTCAGGATTCAAGGTCTGGCAGCTGTGGATGGCAGCCATTCTGAATAACTCATTGCTTGTTTGAACTTTGGTGCCAGAGCAGTCTCCTAAACAAATTTTACACCTATCTGTGCCATTCAGATAAATTCACGCCTGTTCCAATAGAATAAAAGAAACATAGAAGCTTGCCAAGGAAAAATCACAGTTCAATAGCATCTTTAAAGCACATTTATTTTTCATTTTGTTGAGGACTTCCCACTTGGAAAAGGTATTATGAAGCTTATTTTTCTAAATATGGATATACTGTGTGGAGGAGAAAATCAGTTTATTCTGTTTCTTTTCCAAAATAATTCCTAATGTATGTCACAGACATTGTTTCCAACATGAAGGAATTCCTTACATTAATAAATGTAAATGTTTTGTTAAGAAAGTATATAATTCTCATTGACAGCACAGATTTCTGGCTTCCCATTGAAGAACAGCTGTGGTTTATGTTTGAGTTCACTCTTCTAATGAGTGTGTGGAGAAAAGGTTTTTGAAAGAAAGGCATGATCTTCAGAGAGTCTTTTTTCTGGGATGCTTACTATTAGAGCAGAAGCCTCTGAAATGGCATTTGTGTCAGCTAAGATGAAAAAAATGCAGCACATTTGTGATAATTTAAAGCATGTATCACTAACGAAGATAAAGAGAGCAAAGTATTTAAAGCTTAATGATACAGCATTAGCAATTGCCCTGCGATAATGAACAGTGTAGATTATCAGGCAAAACTTAATGAATGCCTTGCTTACAACAAGCTTTTTATAAACAAATACTGGTTGAGTCCTCTTTCAGAATTAGTACTAGACATGAAAGTGAAATGATTTAATTAAAATATGCAAGATAAATAAGGACTTGGGCAAGGATGCTGCATAGAATAGCCTGGTAAGTGTTTGCTGACAATAGGCCTTCTAAAACTGCTAAGCAAAATACAGAATATATCATTGGTTTGACCCACCGAATAACACTAGCACTCTTGAGGATAGACTGTGGATCTATGTACAGCTCAGCCTATGCCCTGAGTGAGAGGAAATGCTTTTATTTCCTTCTGTTGGATTCTCACACTTTGGAAGTACACACTTCCAAAGAAAAGCATTGACTGTTTTCCCCCTTGGCTGCAGAGGGGAGAGCAGGTATTAGAATCCTGTGTGGAAGTCTGGTATAACCAAGGTAGTGCTGGGCATAGTGAGTGTTTTGCTGATACAATTGTATTCGGTCTACAAATTCAGGGAGGAGAAGAAGCCTCAGTGCACGGCTTGTCTGTCATTCACAGAGATTCCTTGGGCTACTCATCAGCTGAGGGATTGACCAGGTCAAGACTGGTATCTGAAGTTAAAATGTAGCCCTGCCGTTACTTTTAATAATGCCTCAACACTGTGTTATCAAAAGCACTTCCAGGTTTCACAAGCTGTGTGGAACATTAAGAAAATGTGCACAAAGACCTCCAACTTTGGCTCTTTGACAACCAGCATTACTGAATCATATAATCACATAACAGGTGAGGTTGGCAGGTATCTCTGGAGGTTAACTCTTCAAGCAGCGTGAGCTACAGCAGATTGCCCAGGACTGGTCAGGTTGTGACTGTCTCCACAGATGGAGACTCCACATCCTCCCTGCGCAATCTGTTCCAGTGCTTAGTCAGGCTTACAGTAGAAAAGTGTTTCCCGATGTTCAGACGGAGCCTCCTGTGCTTTAGTTTGTCCCCACTTGCTCTTGTCCTGCCACTGGACACCACTGAGAAAAGCCTGATTTTGTCCTCTTTGGTCCCTGATCAGGTGTCAATATACATTGCAAAGATCCCTCAGAGCCTATTCTTGTCTAGGCTGAACAGTCCCAGCTCTCTCATCCTTTCCTTTTAGCCAAGGTGCTCTAGTCCCTTAGTGCTCTAGTCCCTTAATTACCTTCTAGCTCTTTCCAGCATGTCCATGTCGCTCTCATATTAGGAAGTCCAGAAATAGACCCAGCGTTTCGAGTGTGGACTCAATAGAACTAGCAAAGGTAAAAGATCACTTCCCTCCACCTGTTTGCAATGCTCTTCCTCAGTATGCTATTGTCTGTCTTTGCCATAAGCAGACACTGCTGGCTCATGTTCAGATTGTTGTCCTAACCTGTATTTGATCAGCTCGTCTAGGAAGATGTTATAGGAGACAGATTCAAAAACCTTACTGAAGTCAAGTTACATAACTTCCATTGCTCTTCTCTAACCCATCAGGCTAGTCACCTCATTGTCGAAGGCTATCAGGTCAGAAATGTTCATAAATCTATGCTGACTGCTCCTGATCACCTTCTTGTCCTTCACATGTCTGAAAATGGCTCTCAGAATTAGTGGCTGCATCACTTGTTCACGAATTAATATGCATCGACATCTGCTGCTCTGCTCAGACTTTGGTTGGAGCTGTAAGTAGAACTTTGTTTTGAAGGCTGATGTTGGCTGGGTGAATATAAGATAATTAAATTAATGATTAGTTAGAACTGAAATTACTTTATGCAGAGCTAATGGCTAGTTGGGGCCATCAGAGCAAGGCTACACAGATTTCCATGAGGTGCCTCCTTGCATGTGTGAAAAATATGGTTCTAAACATTCATTGATAACTTATAGCCTAAAAAAAGATATTTTTTCCCTTTTTTTCCTACGAATATATGTAACTTCATTAATGCAAAACCACAGTAATTAGAAACAGTTCAGCACTTGAAATGTATGGTCTGATATAAAAATCAGTCCTACATGTATCTGGGCTTATTAAATGGATACAAAATAAAGACATAAGCTTTGAGAAAAAGACAATCCTCTCTTAAGTGAAAACAGAAACAAAAATTGTTTGTCTTTATGTTAAAATTGGGGCCAGTTTCTGGTACATTGGGGCCAGAGTATAGTATATATAGCAGGCCTATATGCAAGGTATAGTTTGTGGACTGTGCCCATGCTGAAATACCTATGTCTTTTTCTGTCTCTGTCATTATGAGAAGAGACACAAAATGTCATATTAGTCCCACAGAATTTTGTGGAAGTGGGTGTTAGCTAGCAGGTGATTTAACAAAATAGAAAGGGTTGGAGCCCTGGAGGAGAACACAGTTAAATTGAAGTAAGAGTAAAATATATATTCAGCTTCTTGTTTGCTCCCTTCCATTTAGTCCCAGAGGGCCATTTGTATTTTTTTTTTGTGTGTGTATGGTTTCTATTGTGTAAGCCACAAAACAATTTAATTTCTTTTGACATCTGTCTTAAACAAAGGATCATTAGCATGTCCCCTGGTCTCATGATGACCTGTGATAGCCTAGAGATCTAGGTCTAGCCTGACTGCTCGCCACAAGCAGACTCTTGCATGAGAGCACACACACACAAAAGAGCTTCAGTGAAAACATGTACAAAAGTAAATGAGAGAAATTTCTAGGATGGGAAGACTTCCAAACTGTAGGGGCAGTGGCTATAGGAAGAAGGAGGAAAAGTTTACTTTTATCTCAAAAAACCTTTATGTAGTTCTTTAAAACTCTGAGGGACACATGCACACATGTCAGGAGTCCAGGGTATATTACCTACTCCGAATAGAACTGGGAATAAAAGAGAAGGTTTTTTAAAAATAAACCCAAGCAGACTCGCACACATATATACATGCCAAATCATTAAAATTTACTGAACCATGAGCTTATCAGGTCATGTCTACCAATTATGCTACATATGCGATGATATATTGGAAGATCTAGGAGGGGAAAAAAAAAAAGCAAACAACATTTTGTAGCTCTGAGGGAGTGCTGTTCTAACACAAGAGACATTACTGATAGCTGCATGCGGGTAAGAGAAGCTCAAGGTTTTGTTTTTTTCCTCTGAAAGTAAGCCTTCTGTGAAGAAGAATGCAGCTCCTTACAGTTACTCTCTCCCCTCCCACAGGGCTGGGATCTTCAAGGCCAAAGAGGGTGGTTACTTTTTTCTATTTCTGAAGTGGATTCCTATTTACTAAAGATATACTCCTTCTGCTCTGGAAACCCTCTGACAGCTGTTTCAGTGTTGCTGGAGGAGTGATTGCACAGAGCAAGTATCCTTGGATGCCATGAAACCATGTGTAGGGTTGTTTTTTTATTGGCGAGTTTTGGGTTTTTTGTGGGGTTACTTTTACATCTGGCTTGTGAGTATCTCTAATTTCTTTATACTACAGAAGCAGGTCAGTCTTCAAAATAATTTGTCAATGATCAAGAAGGGAGTAATTGGCTCAGCCATCACTGTACTGAAGTGGAATTTGTTGTACATGAATTCCCTCTAGCCATGCTCACCCTAAAACTGGGATTAGATTAAAGCATATTCTTGGTTCCAGAAAAGAAATTGTGCTAGAGTGGTAAGGCAGACATGGGCAACAGTGATACCTTGCCAAAGAGGCTGCATTTACCTTATGCTCTTTTGAAAACCACAAAACCCTTTCAGAATAGTAAGTTGAGTCAAGAAAATACATATTGTGCATATGTGCCATTTTAAAAAAAGGCTTTGTGCTGCTCTTTTCTTTATTTCTTATAGTTATAAAGGTACATACAGAGTTTCTGACATAACCCTACTGGTGAGAAAGCTAGTTTGATATTAGAATAAGTAGAAAGCTTTCTGTAGGGACAGAATAAATTGTAAGGAAGTTTAAGGACATGTAGAAAAAGTATGAAATAAGTGAATTTTCACATCTATCAGTCCCAGCACCTGCACCTAATCTAATGCACTCAGTTCTAAAGTTAACCTAAGAAACAAGTAAGAATGGAACACTTGAACAGGCTGCTGATCAAATAGCTCAATTTTAGCAAAGCAAAGGGTGTCATTGACTTGTTTGCAATCCAATTGTTGGCCATTTTTTTTTTCCTGAATTTTTTCTGTTAAATTCAAACAGTGACTAAATTCAAAATCACTTCTGGGATAGTCAATGAAAATGAACAGAAAATAATTAAATCCATAAAATAAATCACTTGTTACAAGATTCTTGTTTAGCTGTAATTACATAAAACACAAAGGAAAACTGAGGCCTGTAAACCATCTGTGTGTGCATAACCTCAAGGTTGGCAATGACAAGATAAGTTAACAAACAAAATCTGTCCAGTGGGGTTAACAACTGTTGACAGTATGGTGAATGCCAAGGCAGGTGATGCTCATCAGATATGGCAACAGCAGAAAACACTGAGATTATAAATTCACTTTTTATTTCTCTCTTTGTGACAGTTTCCAGCCTCAGAGTGCAAAAAAAAAAAAAAGGGCCAATGGAAGCTCCCTTTTGTTTAGGCGAAGCCAGGCATACAGTACAAAGCAAAATCATGGTAGTGAGCTTTTGAAAAGCCTAACTAGCTAGGTAGGGATTGCTATTTTATGGCAAAAGCTATACTAACTGTACAAGGAATCAAATTACTTCCAGAGATTTTCTGTGGCAAGACCAGATATGTACTCCCTTAATGTTTCAAGACGTACAAGGCACTGTGGCTTGCTGGCTTAAGGCAATGGAGTTCAAGTCATAAGATCTGGATTTCAGCTTCCCTTGGGTACCACAGTATAAGTGACACAGATTTTAGTTGAAATTTCCCGACATGTCCAAAATCACTACAAGTCACCATCTTCTCACTGTTGATCATTCCCTTCTTTCTAGGCAAAAAAAAAATTTGGACTGCTTTGACACCACAAAGCTCACCAATGAGTGCTGTAGGTATAAAATAATAATAAAGAAGTTTGAATTTTGGTGTAGTTTCATTTTTTTTTGTTTCAGTTTTGGTTTTGTTTTCTGTTTGTTTGTTTTTGTTTTTTTAGTATTCTGTTGGAAATGACTCAGAAGAATCTTTCCCCCTGTCTTGGTACACATGTATGTGGTAGATTCTTGTTAGTTAAGAGTTTCCTGTGCTACTGTCATACAAGTAAATAAATAAAAAAAAAGTTGGTGACACAAAAAATATTTAGTATAATCTTTTGAGTTGAAGAGCAAAGTATAACTTGACTCACACTGAGCAAGTATCACAGTATTCTCCAGATCTTGTTTTGCATGAGTGTCTGTAGTTTGTGATAAGTAAGTGGATTTTACGTGTTATACATGGACCTTTTGATGTTTCATCTTTGTCAAATACTACAAATAATAGAAGAGGACAAAAGTAATAATGAAAAAGGAAAATTAACCAACTTTGAGTTCACAGGTTTCAAACTAGAAAACCTGGGAACAGTATCCTCCAGTCTGTGTGAGGATTGGTAATACACCACAAAACAAAACAAAACAAAACAAAACAAAACAAAACAAAACAAAACAAAAGAGATATCATAAATACTTCTTCCCTGAAAAACCCACAAGTCAATATACTAGGCCTTACAAAACTGCTGTGTCATATAGTCACAGTTTAAGAAACTTCTGAGGGGGGAAACCCCCAATTAAATGAGTGATCTGTCTTTCTTATGGAGGGAAAAATAATTTTGAGGTGAGACTGCTGTAAAGGTTATACATGCTTTAACAATACTGATTCAGAAAGTACAGAGCTTTTATCCATATAAAGATGTGTTTGAAGAGTTGGGCTGTACAAAAGGCATCAAATTAAAATTCCTCAGCTTGTGAAGTGCTCACCTCTCAGAGCACCATTAGTATTAAGGGAGCAGATTAAACACAATTTAGATCACATTGAAAGACTAAAGTCAATTTAGCAGGTATATAACCATGCATGATAATAGCCTCTAAATCTACAGCAACAAGGTGAGGATATGCTTGGATATGCAGGATAAAGATGTGAAACTAAAATAATTTCCTCTGAGGACTATAAAAGAAGCAATGACGAGAAGGCAAATTTTAGATGCTAGTTTGTTTAAATATGTAAATTCAATGGACTGATCTAGAAGGGAAGTAAATCTGCTAGGAGTTTTATATATGGTCTGCAGGGTATTGTGAACTTGACCTTTGTTGGAGTAAATGGGTTCTTAGCTGAATTGTGTAGTATTTCATTATTATTTGTATGCTGATAGGAGCATGCAGATGCAGTATGGGGGAAACATTAAAATCTTTTCCTTAAAAGCATATGATCTTCTAGCTGCTTCTCCACTCCAAATTTTTGGTATATGGTAATTGTGGTTTGTTTTTGTTTTTTTCTTTTTTTTTTGGTGCTAGATTCTTACCTATTGCCCATTATATGCTAGAGTGTATAGGAGGCTCAGAGAGAGGAAGCTTTAAACTGCAGCAAAATGACATTGTAGATAAGATGGTGTATTTATCTTGGCAACACATAGTTCCAAAGTGTATGGAAACCACCAGGAATCAAACTCATAAAGACTTTAAATTTGTATAATGCTGGGATAGCAGGTGGGCTTAGAAAAATAAACAAGCAATGCAGCTGTCTACAGAAGTCTTATTTGATGAAGTTGAAAAGTATCCAAATTCATCTGTATGGCATAGCTTGATAGTTCGCATTACAGGCATAAGTAAAACGTGATTAGGAACTTAATATTATCATAGAATCATAGAATAGTTAGGGTTGGAAAGGATCTTAAGATCATCTAGTT